>BQNB010039598.1:0-46692 GCA_026074375.1 Tanacetum coccineum
GAAATTTCATTTAAGATACACCGGAGAATGAAAATATCACCACAACAAATCATTAAAACCGTCAATACATGTAACGACAAAAAACACAGCTTACACACAAAATCCATACAACTTTTATACCTCATATCAGTTGTTAGTCTTGTACAGCTATACATCGAGTCATCAGTTCTCTACTGCTATACATTGCTGCCATTAGCAATCAGCGCCTCTTGTTCTCTTTCAAAACAAACCCACCATGAATACCATTCCTAGATTGCATCTCACCACTTGAATTTGGCCCACATCACTCTAGACCTCTTCACACGATTCAAGTAATGATCTCACTTCTTTTTTCGCTCTCACGTCACTATTACCATCACTATTGATGATCTCTTCAAATTTTGTGAATCAACTTCTTTAGTCGCTCTCACGTCTTCAATATCTTTGTGCCAAATAGCTGCAAGGACCAAAATTACCCGGTGAATAAGAAAGGAAGTACGTTTTCACATGACATTATATTAAAGTTTGTTAACCATTTGACATATACATTCAATATCTATGACCTATGCCTATAACCATAAAAACCAAATATTAATTAATGAACCGCGACAGCAACAAAAGATCGAACACCTATTTTAAAGTCGTCATCACTTTTCCATACCTGTTATGACATATATACCTTGTATCTATCCCGTATATGCCTAACATTCTTATATAAACGGCTCATTTTGGGTTGAATTTCGACTGATAACCCTTTGACTGTTCTGACCCGTTGACCAATCGAATACGAACTTATTACATGTTCCCAAATGCAACAATTGAATGTACCAATAGTTAGCATATCAAAATGTAACAAACTGTTTTAATATGAAAGTTACATTTAACTACAATAATTCTACCTACAACTTCAATGTAATATTCTTAGTGTTGGTGCTTATTTTTAAACCGATAAACAGGTACTTATTTGATACTTTTTAGCTTGATGCTTAACCTTAAATCTTTCCACACTATAGCAAACTAAAAATAGTATAAATGAACCTCCCTATCGCGGTGAATTTACTAACGTTCAACTGTATATGCTATTTAATATAGCATTCTTCTAGTACCGATCATTGTTATTAACTAACCTAAATCAGAATAATGTCCTAGAATGCCTCAAATACTATAACATCTTGATATACATTTACGCGACTAAGCTGCATTGAACTCGTAAAAAACAATGTATGTATACACAACTAACTATTATAGTGCTAATTAAGGGCGAAACTTATGAAGGCAAGGCACTAAACTTGAACAATATTCAACGAATGAGCAAAGCAAATAGAAGTCAATATGAATGAGCTACTACATAACTAAAAAAAATGTTGTATATTATCAATTTGCACATTAGTACTATTGATAAGTATGATTCAAATTAGAGGAATAAGTATTGCGTATGAAACCTTAAAAGCACACCCATTGAGTTACCCCATGCTGATACGGTTAATCCAATAATCAATGGATTAATTCCAAATATTAGTCCGCAGCGGGAGTCGTTGTACACTAAAATAGTAACGTAAATCGGCTGCAATATCGAACAACGATGCAAAATTTTAAATAGAACATACCAACCTGCGCATGAAGAGAAACTGCTGGATCAATATGGTTTTTGAATTCTTCTTTAATCTCTTTACAAATCGAACTTTATACAGTTACCCACAAAATTGATTAGAATCTTAAGAAGACTTTTTATGATAAATATAATGAAGAAAACGTTGTAGAATTCGGCCGCATACAAATTCGAAACATATACGACGACCAACCTTTATCGTTTTCCAGTGCCACAACTTGGAAGCCTATAGACAATTTAGGAATGAACCAACATATGGACTGTTCGCTTTTTTGTTACTGCAAATAAAACATTAAATGGTATAACTTATTAAGGTGTTTTGCAACCATCTTCTTGTATTTGTATCATAAAATGAAGGCCGCGTAACATGTAACACCAAAAACTATGTTACTTGTAATTTACATAGAAAAATTACAATCAAATATAACAAAGTTAATACAATGATCAAATGAGAAACCAATCCAAATCTATTCTTTAGCTACTTGCACACATGTATATCTGTCATAATGAACTTGTAAATGTGTTCTATACTAATTTAGCACAAAATAAATTTGATCTACAAAACTCTCGAAAATTTCAACACGTTATCAGGTTACACAATCTTAGCGTTGTTGTTTTCTCTTTTTTCCCATGATGGCACAGCCTGCCAGATGCACCACCTCTTGTCATTTATCGCTGGGAAAAAATGGTTGGGGACGCTAACTGCATCACCTAGGAGCAACCAAAAATATAACAGATCTATGGCCAAACTCACGGGCATGAGTCATAATACCTCAAATCTGTGAGTTGCTATTTAGGGATTAGGCGGTATTAGGCAACATATTCGTTTAGCGAAAACTGTTAGGTGAACCCAAAACAACGCTTACATCGTCATACTCACTTTCATAATTTCATAGGCCAATATTGTTCATAATCACCCATGGCTATTCCCTCAAAGCTGCAAGTACATATCTCAAGCTTCAAAAAAGTTCTTTTTAATGACTCTGAAAGATTTAAAACATTTCCAGCAACTATAAACAAAAAAACCCAAACCGTCACTACAATTAAAAATGACTGAAAAGGTAAGACGAAACTTCGGTGTTTGAGCAACATCACGATTCAGCTAATTACTTTTATTGTAAAACATTTTCAATCTTTAGTGTTTTTATTGTAAAGGTAAGACGAAACTTTATTGGCACGGTACTCGACTGTGGTAGGCAATTGCATAGGGTCACGACTCACAAACTTTGTCAAGTTGAACCTTTTCCTTAGGATATTAGTTTTCTACATATGGTCATTACATCAAGTATCTGGACACCTTATTGTTGCACACATGCCTTTGTAGTTTTACAATCACGATGGTCTTCAGGATTGCTTATTTTTTTCAGTTTGCTGCTTTTTTTTAAGTATGTAAGCATTTCAGAGTGTGGGATAATCTAAACTGCTTCTACTTATCAAGCCGTTTTGAATAAGCAGTTTTGGGACCTGCTTATTCACATAGTTGTAGTCGTATTTATCCTAAGAACACTTAAATAAAGATAAGTAGCCCATTAACGTTTTTCTATCTACTTCCCCAAAAACAATTTGAGATATATATGAAACACACAATTCCAAACATTATTCCCAGGAATGCTTATTTTTATCCGAAACACCCTCCAGATAAGCATTGCCGTACACCCTCTTATTTATTTATTTTTTAACAAAAAAGGAGGATACATACATGCCTTTGGATAATGATTTACTTTTGAGTTCGTTGACATGCTCTGTGTAGCTCTACCCCAGCCCACATAACACTTAGGACTGAAAAATAGCTGATACTATTCAAAAGTCAAACAAAAGGAACAATTTTTTTCAAAGCTCAAACATGTTAGTTTCAAAACAAAAGGGCAGATTGCAAAGATAAGTAACATGGTTTAGCCGAATTGATATAAAGGAATCGTCGTCTCTACAAAAGCAAACCCGAATGCAGTCATCCTTGCAACCGAATGAAAGAAAAAGAAAAGTTTATTATAGAAAAATTAAAAGGCAAATTGTTTTCAATGTATGATATGCGTAATTAAACAGTACGACGGCTTCACGTAAAATAAGTAGTTATGCGGGAAATAGCTAAGGGGGTGTTTGGGACTGCACACATTTATGCTTTTCTAACTATTTGCTTATATCAAAGCAGGTATCGTTTTTGTGCTATCCAAACAGATTATGCCTATTTTCAAGTAAAATAAGCAATTAAATTATAATTACATTTTTACAAACAGTTGAACATAAAACCGTTATAAATAAAACCGAATGTAATTTTGGAGAAAACAATTAGTTTTTTGAGAATCCTCGCAAAACTTACAAAATAAGCATATTCAAACAATATAAAGTTACTTGATTAAGTGATTAATCCATAATGTAATTAAAAAGGAGATGCAAATAAATTACCGCCACTTGTTTTGAGCTAGGTGTGACGTACTCCAGTGTTCCACTCCCCAACGCCTCATTCGTTCCGCTCCCTCACATCCGCTAGTCTGAAACTATAACTCCCTTTATACCATGAAATCTGCAAACTCAAAATTTGAACCCGTAAACGATCATGGTTACAATTTTCGCAGAACTAAAGCAATATATGACGAAACATAAAGCTTTAGGCTTACCGTCTCACTTGATTCCACAAACTTGTTCCAACTCATGTT
The DNA here is from genome assembly GCA_026074375.1 of Tanacetum coccineum. Taxonomy (NCBI): domain Eukaryota; kingdom Viridiplantae; phylum Streptophyta; class Magnoliopsida; order Asterales; family Asteraceae; genus Tanacetum; species Tanacetum coccineum. Next base: position 4,243 of record BQNB010039598.1, read on the forward strand.
GCATCGCTTTTGTGACACACACAGATCCGTTTGCCATCTTCCCAAAATGTAGATTAACCCTAATCAATGAACCAAACTTTTACCAATAATGTACTGATACAAAAATTGAACTCATGAAATATAGCCAAACTCAAATTAGCTGATAAGTCCAAAAGTAAGCTTAAACAAACCCGGTCTTAGATTTTAATAATTAGTCCAAAATCCCTTAATCACATAAATTAACATTTTCACACAAACGACTCGATTTACCACCAAAAACCAAAATCAAAATAAAAAATTGATATACCTTGGGATGGTATTGGACCGTATAAACCACCTCCCGACGCACTCCACGACTACAACCGTACCCTGCTCACTTCAAAACCATTTGGCGTCTTAACCGCCGGATCTCCACCACTCATCCAAACAACTGCTCGTTTACAACCAAAAAAACACGGCTTCGCACTAGGAGGAAAATCTGGAGAGACCCGCGAAGGGAAATCCCTAGAACTCACGGCTTCGCACTAGGAGGAAAATCTGGATTTTTCATTGCCGCTTGCAAGACTCGAACGCAGGAACAACCCCCCGCCCCAGAAGAAGCTGGCCAACTGCACTAAGGCAGTTGGTTGCCATATAAATAATTATAAAATTGTTACAACCAGTTTTAACTTCATCTTGGTTAATATATTGAGTTCGTGTCATAAGTGTAGCGATAAATTCACATTTTGATAACTGATTTTTAATTATATGAAGATAAAACATCACATATCCATTATTTGCTTTTATAATAAATCAATAAATTAGACTTTTAAACTTCATCTCTAGCAAAACGTACAAGCTTTTATGTCCTTTCATTTGCTTACAAAGAATATTAGACGTCTTTCTAGCTAAATCAAGACAGGCTACAATGCCCACTTCATCTTCCATTTCTCCTTCAAATGCCCTGAGTAATTTCTTGGTAAATTCTAACACCAAGTCTGAGCTACAACCCAAAGATTACCCATAACTATAGGGGAACCGGCTAGTAAATAGTCTGTTGGAGCACCTTTTGGGGTATAAGGTCCATTCAATTCCAGTAACCCACTACAACAACCCATCAAGATGGCTGATGCACACCTGTCAAGTTTTGCAAGTTCATCTATCGGCATGTGCTGCAAGCCTAGAAAATCGCAAATACATTCAAATCGTAATCAACAAATATGACAATTTAAAATTATCACATGTATTGAAGATGAAATTATATATATAAAAAAAACTAACCGTCTCCGTGTCCCACATATATAAACAAATTGCGGGTTTTTAGTATTTTTGAGATCTCCTTCACAACATGTATCTGGCAACTTCCCTGCATGTCGATTAATGTTAAGTTATCTTGACTTGTAGTGGATTCAAACATTTAAAATTTCATAGACACTGATATATATTTTACTGTTGATCATGTGAGCCATATATAAGGATTATGATAGTAAAACACTCAACTCCGAACGGAAGATTTGAATGATATTTTAATGCGCACACTTATTCAACTTTTGCTATGGAAAGTTTAATATCCTTTCCACACTATTTTATATTGTGTGTTTTTTTTTTCATCAAAAAAAACACACACTAAATATTTAATTATATTTTTTTCTAAATTTTTATTTATATAAAAATATAAAATATTTATTTTATCTCTCTTACTTTTCTTTTAAATCATCACCAATCCAAATCTTATTCTAAACCATTTACAACCAAAGGCTGTCTTAAAAGAATTAAATCCTCATATTTATGTTTATCTTTATGACTTCCAATTTTTGTTATAAAATTATAAAATAAATTGAGTTTCTTTCCATATATATATATATATATATATATATATATATATATATAAATAAATGTACAGAACTGCGAGAACCATCATCAACCAATCAGATTTTTTTGAATATTTCATTTTATTATTTAATTAATAAGGGTATAATAGTAAAATTACATTTTTGATTTTATTTTTAAATTCCTTTTATAAATAACGTTTTTCTAGCTCCTAAATTTTAGGATTTTTTTTTTGAATTTTTTTTCAGCATGCATGTTGTTGAAACGTAAGGTGCACATGTGTTTTTTTAGAGATAATGTAAACTTACATGTGTTTTAATGTATAATTGCTTACCTCTAATATACTTTGCTCACAAATATTAGACACGAGTGCATGAAATGATAAACACATGTATTTTACATGTACTGTATAGTTAGAATGTTATATCTAAAATCATTTGTACAGAATTCTAATTTCTAAAAGTACATAGTAATAAATAATAAATGAAAGTTTCGTCGACGTATACACATATCTACTAATATTAACACAACTAGCTTTGGTGTTGCCGTATATGCTCATGTATTTTCCCTCATTAGACACTCTCGATTGCTTCGTATGTATGTGTGCATTTGAGTTGATCCATATGCCCTTACATATACGCACTCGATTTAGTTCAAGTGCACTAGTATCTCGTGCATACACTTGTGTCTTTACTTTTTAAATCTTCATCATAACTATCTTCTCGCTACACACCATGAGATGACGACTAAACCGACCATCAATACTTAACAACTCTACGGTGGAAACCACACTTGAACTCTCTCTCATTTGGGTTGCCACATGACCTGGAAAAATGGCATTTTCAGACAAGGAAATTGGATCTAAGAAATAGCTTAATAAAAGCCAATGTGTAAATACGACATAATCAGTGTCACCATTAATCGTGCTACACTCACAACAACCAATCACATATCTGAACTCATAAAACAAATCTGCATCAAATTTCAATTATTCTTCCTTACCAACGAAAATTCATCGGCCTCTTATTGATAAAAGATCAAAGACAAAGTTGACCAAACACCCTATACATATTTCACTATTATCCATTGCATTCATTCTACCTAATTCTGTACAGTTATAGGCCCAACCACATTCATGATTTAATAGGAAAAGTATATGCTGCAATTTAACTCAATTTAACCATACGTTGCCTAATTCTATATAGTTATAGGCCCAACCAGATACATGTGCATTAGGTTTTAAACCCTTTGATGTGTGAAAATACGTGTGCACCCTGAACCAAATTAGATACACTTATTGGCATTGATTCTTACACAAGAAACACCCTCCATATAACATATGTGCAATCCCTTTTATTTGATTTATACGAGCCATGGAAACTTATCAGCGCAACATATTATAGGAACAATCATAAAACGTAAAACATATGTGCCAAGAAATCACAAACCTTAATGACACACATATTATAGGAACTGTTATTCGAGCCAAACTAGAAGGATTTGGTCCCATTTTTATGGGTCCATTCAAGCAGATAGGTTCCACAAGTCCATCCCCATATTAAGGTTGGTGTCAAGCATAAACACTACAGGATTTCAGGTACTAGTGTTCTGAATATTAGGCCCCTTAATATTATTGCTGAGCACTTGTTTCTTATTCAAATGAAGATTGATGATTTTTAAAAGTGAAGACTCTAGCAGAGAATTGAAAAAGTTAGAAGTATGCATCATTACCATGTAGCAAGCATCTGATTAAAGCTTTATTTTTTACATCCAGGAATATCCCCATCAGATTTCTAGGCGTCAATGACATTGAAGTTAATAACGATAAAAAAAATCATGGGCTATGTTTACAATCAGCATCTAATTTGAGGACAATAGGGTTGGTCATTTTGTAATTCATCTGATGATCATCACTTCCTTATCGATTGATGGTTTAGTTAATAAATAATAGTATCAAGAAGGGTTGTATTTGCCTTGGGATAATTGACAAAATAATAACCCATTAATCATAATGGGAAAGCAAGTAACACTGAATTTATTCTGTAAATTGGATTGCTTACCTTTAGTGCACCATCATTCCCTAAACTTCATGTTGCCTTCCCACTCACTCTATGTTGCCTTCCCACTCACTCTGGTTCTAACACCAATGACAATGTCGTTCCTTGAAATTCCCTTGCACTTTTTACTTGTATCATTTTCCTTACCCTCGTACGCCTTGGCTTCTATTTATGTATCTGGTGTGCAGTACTTGGGGTCCTGTACACATAAATAAACAATCGTAACCAAATTTTTATATCAACCATGAACCTCACTTGATATCAAACATAAAACACAAATGTCCCATTCCTATGATTTCATAACAACCTTAAAACACATACGCACACAATTCTATTGATATTATATCAACCTTAAAACACGTATGCACACTCAAAACTTAAAACTATCTAGCAGAAATAGAGGAGGTAAAGAGATAAGAAAAACAAAAGGAACAAGTTCATAACCAACAATTTAACACTTTCAGTTCTCAGCATACCTTATAAACATAACATAAGCGTTTCCCACATATCTTGATACAAAAGGTAAAGATGGTGCACTAGTATAACGAACTAATTAAAGACCAACCAAAACCAACATTAGACCAAATAAAGACCACATATCATTATATGAAAAATCAATTTTATCACTTTAATAACCCAACTAAATCGTTTCTGATGAGTAATAAAGACCAATCAGAACCAACATGAACCAAGTAAAGACCACTTATGCACATTTGCGACTAGCATAACACATACACCACTTATGCATACTTGTGCCTAAAATTCTTCCAAAACACACCGGAAAGCTACAAATGGTACCTATTTATTTCCACAATGACTTTTTCATCCACGAAAATTGTTATTTTGCAGGTCAATATAGATCAATATCGAAAAAGGTATTGTTTTTTTCAAATCGAAACCCATATTTCGTTTCAGATTAAAAGCCAAAAAAAGTTCCTATCGAAAGCCAAAAAAAATTCAGATTGAATCTATGATCATATCTTAAACCAAGTTTTTTCTATGCCCCCTTTTATGATAATAAAAAAACAAAACCATTGGTTACTGTATATCTTTTTATAATGAACACATGAATGCGTTCAAAAATAAAAAGTTTGTATATCATTATAATTGCAATTAATTTATAGCAAACATGTATCACCATCAATTTATTTTTTTCTCTAATTAGGCATCTGGACAAATGGAATACGACTTCTAACGTTTCAACAAGCCATAAAAAATCTTAGTTACTTCAAAAGTGCACGAAACCACAAGCAACACATATTTGTAAATGAATTAACCTGATTTATGAAAAGAACATGAACCAACAGTTATGATGATGAATGGACTCGTAAGTGATGGTGTTGTTGGACCAGTATTTGATGCGAATGAGTGGTGGTTTGGGAAGGAAAGGTAAAGATGGTGGCTAGGGTTTGAGAGGCAGAGATCTAGATTAAACTAGAGGAAACGGTTTGGGGGTATGAAATGCTATTTTTATGGAAGAATTAAAATACCCACTTTACCCTTAATTTAACTTTTTCTTTCAATATAAGTTAAAGATATTTTCAATAATGCCATTTTGCATTAATATGTTGTACACTATGCATTATTAAGAGTAATAAGGTGGTTCTCGCAGTTCTGTACATTTATTTGGTTCTGAAAAAGAACCCAACACTATATATATATATATATATATAAATTTGGTTTTTAGTTCAGACTGTCAAACCCATATCCAACCCGAGAACCAAATTCATAGTTCTATTCGGTTCGGTTATTAGTTCGGTTCGGTTTCGATTTTCGATTTATTCAATTTTTTCGGTTTTTCTGCTCACCCCTACTTACCAAAGCACTTATATTCAAATAAGCAACTAAAATCTGTATTTTTCATTGCCTATTGCAAGACTCGAATGCAAGAACAACCGCCACCCAGAAGAAGCTGGCCAAGGCAGTTGGTTGCCATATAAATAATTATATAATTGTTACAACCATTTTTAACTTCATCTTGGTTAATATATTGAGTTCGTGTCATAAGTGTAGCGATAAACAAAAAAAAAAATCACGTTTTGATAACCTGATTTTAATTTTATGAGATAAAACATCACATATCCATATTTGATTTTTTATTTTAATCAACAAAATTAGACTTTTAAACTTCATCTCTAGCAAAACGTACAAGCTTTTATGTCCTTTCATTTGCTTACTAAGAATATTAGACGTTTTTCTAGCTAAATCAAGACAGGCTACAATGCCCGCTTCATCTTCCATTTCTCCTTCAAATGTCTTGAGTAATTTCTGAGTAAATTCTAACACCAAGTCTGAGCTGCAACTCAAAGATTACCCATAACTATAGGGGAACCGGCTACTAAATAGTCTATTGGAGCACCTTTTGGGGTATAAGGTCCATTCAATTCCAGTAACCCACTACAACAACCCATCAAGATGGCTGATGCAAACCTGTCAAGTTTTGCAAGTTCATCTATCGGCATGTGCTGCAAGCCTAGAAAATCGTAAATACATTCGAATCGTAATCAACAAATATGACAATTTAAAATTATCACATGTATTGAAGATGAAATAATATATATAAAAAAACTAACCGTCTCCGTGTCCCACATATATAAACAAATTGCGGGTTTTCAGTATTTTTGAGATCTCCTTCACAACATGTATCTGGCAACTTCTCTGCATGTCGATTAATGTTAAGTTATCTTGACTTGTAGTGGATTCAAACATTTAAAATTTCATAGACACTGATATATATTTTACTATTGATCATGTGAGCCATATATAAGGATTATGATAGTAAAACACTCACCACCAAACGGGATTCAGTTTTTAACCATTCGGAGAGAGAATATTCTTCCCATAAATACTGCGTGTGGGATTTGTAACATAATAGGCATCGAACGGATCTAATGTAGCGTAGCTTGCACGATCTCTCACAGCCTTCCTTTGACTTTTGTCACATTTCTGGTAAGTGTAAAATATACTCGAAACGGAAGGCATTCTGTATGTATCTTGGTTTTCCAATTCCTTCATGCTTTCCCAAGGCAACATCTATAGAAATAAAACAACCTCTTTTAGGACACCTTTATTACAAATAGCTTTTTAGTTTTCGGGTTTTCTATGTTAGATGCATTACCTGGATATCCTTGTCGAGTACCAAGATGATGATATGTTTTCTTTTTGTAGTTGGAGATGGAAATAACGGCAGACTTGAGTTTTTACACCTATTCGGATAAATCCGCCCGATTTATTTATCTTTTGATTCTCTTTGTCATCCACTGGTTCCCCTAAAAGAATATCTTTATGTTGGCCAAACCAGCCTTCCATACGACTGAGCAAATGAGAAACTTATCAATATTAGATTGAATGGATATAATAAAAAAGATTTTTCAAACTGATATTGAAAAATCTTTGTTGAAAGATACTTATCAAAAAATCTTTTTTATTATATCCATTCAATGATATTGATAAGTTTCTCATTTGCTCAGTCATATGGAACGCTGGTTTAGCAAACATAAAGATATTCTGTTAGGGGAACCAATTGATGACCAAAAGAATTGAAAGATAAATAAATCGGGCGGATTTATCATAATAGGTGTAAACAACTCAAGTCTACCGTTATTTCCATCTCCAACTACAAAAAGAAAACTTGTCATCATCTTGGTGTTCGACAAGAATATCCACGTAATGTATCTAACATAGAAAACAAGAAAACTGAAAAGCTATTTGTAATAAAGGTAAGTCCTGAAAGAGGTTGTTTTATTTCTATAGATGTTGCCTTGGGAAAGCATAAAGGGATTGGAAAACCAAGATATATACAGAATGCCTTCCGTTTCGAGTATATTATACACTTACCAGAAATGTTACAAAAGTAAAAGGAAGGCTGTGAGAGATCGTGCAAGCTACGCTACATTAGATCTGTCTGATGCCTATTATGTTATAAATCCCACAGGTAGTATTTACGGAGAATATTCTCCGAATGATTAAAAACTGAATTCCGTTTGGAGTTGAGTGTTTTACTATCATAATCCTTATATATGGCTCACATGATCAATAGTAAATTATATATCAGTGTCTATGAAATTTTAAATGTTTGAATCCACTGCAAGTCAAGATAACTGCACATTAATCGATATGCATAGAAGTTGCCTGAAACCTGTTGTGAAGGAGATCTCAGAAATACTAAAAACCCGCAATTTGTGTATCTATGTGGGACACGGAGACGGTTAGTTTTTTTACATATAATTTCATCTTCAATGATGTGATAATTTTAAATAGTCATATTTGTTGATTATGATTTGAATGTATTTGCGATTTTCTAGGCTTGCAGCACATGCCGATAGATGAACTTGCAAAACATGACAAGTATGCAGCAGCCATCTTGATAGGTTGTTGTAGTGGGTTAATGGAATTGAATGGACCTTATACCCCAAAAGGTGCTCTAATAGACTATTTACTAGCCGGTTCCCCTATAGTTATAGGTAATCTATGGGCTGTAGCTCAGACTTGGGCGTTAGAATTTACCAAGAAATTACTTGAGACATTTGAAGGAGAAATGGAAAATGAAGCGGGCATTGTAGCCTGTCTTGATTTAGCTAGAAAGACGTCTAATATTCTTATGTATAGATCTGTTACAATTTGTTATGGGGTACCAAACCTGCTTCGGAAAAGAATACCTTGAGATATTTGTAATATCTATCGAAAATTGAGTATTATATGAACGATCAACATGTGGTATATTACTTGTGTTTTCTTATATTGCCCCATGCTCATCCACTGAGCCCGGATTCTCCTTTGAATCTCATTATCACTTCGAATATTAGTGAGGTTAATCAATTAATGGTTGTTGCATCTAACTTGCTATTCTTGAACGAGCCTCTCATATATTCTTCTGTCGCATTCCAAAGCTTTCTAAGATCAATTTTTTACCTTTAATGTAAAAAGAATTCCACCCTCATCTTTAGAATATAGTTACTTACCTGGTTTGTTGGTCGTGGGGAAGGGATTCCACTCGTGTAACTTTAATTACTTGCTAGCCGTTTTGTGTTCTTAATAAAATTCCGCTGTTCGAAAAAAAACTAGATTTAAACATAAAATGGCCTAAGTCCTAATTAGTCGTCGAGTAAATTAGTTGAATAATATTATCCAAAATATAAGATTCGAATAATAAAAATAAACTTTTCCAAACCAAATATGCAGAGCAGTGGGGCCGTGTGAGCAAATCTTAGTGTCATATTTCATTTCAAATCCTCCTATGTTGTGGCAACTCTTGCTAAAAAGAAGGCCCATGTTGTAACAATTCCACCCAAAAGGTAACAGGTTACTTCTATAACATGTCCTTGTACAATGCTTAAGGCTCTCGGTCGGGTAGCAAGAGAAACTTATAATTTATTATGAGCCCAAACGAAGGATTCAATAAAATAAAAAAAACAGTTTGAGTCTATTTAGAGAAGATAGTAGGAGATCATATAGGAATCAAGATACCAAAGGGCTTGTGTCCCAATGGTACCCCATGTTGTGTCTGAAGCTCCACAACCAAATAGTTATGGGTTCTAGTCATGCTTAGGACATGTGAAATAGATTGAATGGATATAATAGATTATTAATAACAACAGCAGTAGCCTCATGACTACACCATTTTGCCTAAGTATCTTTCAACAAATCTTTTTCTCATTTGTTGATATTGATAAAAAAAATTCAATCTCATACTGAGCAAATGAGAAACTTATCAAAAATCTTTACCGAAGTATCTTTCAACAAAAAAAGATTTTTCAGACTACGCCATTTTGCCAAAGATTTTTCAGACTACGCCATTTTGTCTAAGTCCTATGATTCACCACTCTGAAAAGTTAACACATTTCGAAGTGATAAGGACATTATTGAACCTTTTCCCCATTCTAAAGCGCTCATAACCATCTGTTTATCCCCGATTAAATCTAGGATTGTTGCTTCCTGATAGAAAAACCACAAATGTTTTAAGGTTTCGATTTTGATTTTATTTTATTTTATTTGAATCGTGTACAATAATGATACAAAAAGCTTACCTGATGCATGCTATTTAGGTAGCATATGAAACTACTGTTTGGAGCCAGTATAAATTCTTCAAAACTAATCGACCATACACGAGCTGCCACAATATAATTCATATGAAAGGTATACACCTTTGCAACTCTTAATGTCAACTCAAAATTCTCTTTCAGAAGATGATATCGACGTTCACGACCTTCTCTCGCATGATCAAGAGCCCGATAGAATACATAAGTTATTAGTTTCAATTAAAATTTGGTAATCAAAACATTTCTTGTTCCGTCCCATAAAGGTAGATGTTTAAAAGAACATTATTATAAATCAATGAAGGTACCTGGTCATTTTTCCCATTAATAACATTCTTTCTCCCTCATCATAGCAGAACTGGGCTGCACGACATCTCAATCACGACATCTCAATGTTAATGACTTAGTAACCTGAAATACAAAATAATTGCGATAAAAGATATCATAGCTGTATCGACCCTGATATTAGTATAAGTTATAATATGACAATTTATATGATTGTTCAAGTTAAAGTAAATAAATACAATAAGTTGTATAAGAAATGAACCAACTTGGCTATATGTTTTACATTATATGAACCTACAGCAATCAAACAAAATAGATAAAGACACCACATATATTATAAAAACTTTTAAGGTCGTCCAACCAATAAACTCAGAGATATAATAAAGATTTTAAAAACTATGTAAAAAGTGGCAAAGCGAAATCTGGACACCAGGTGAATTGGCGTGATGTCAATATGTCGATTCATGAACGATATTCTACAAATAATTTCATATTGTGAGTTTACAAGGATATTTAGAGTGATCTTTGCATAAAAACGTCAGAACTCAGGTTCTTAAACTTTGTTTTGACCGCAATACGTGAGAAAAAAGAGACTAAGAAGCCAATAAGGTCAAATGGGTTAAAAGCCAGGAAGGTTGAGAATTTTTTTAAGTCATGGTTGATCATACATAATTTCCACCTCTAAGAATATAATATACAAAATTTATTTCGCGTGATCACACCTTACTGGCGATATTAGAAACCATCCTCTCTGGTTCTTCGCTACGTCCCCCCTCTTTCCTCGAAAAGTTTCAATTCTCAGCAAAATAATAGTTGATCAACTCACTTTTTAGTTAGCAGTGGTGGCTTTTGAACTGCCACAACATTACCACATCACGATTTGGATCACATAAAGATATAACTTTTTCTATGAGTCCATGGTCATTATGTTCCTGTAAATTAAAAAAAAATCATTACAATAAAGATTGCTAAAAAATGAAAAAAAAGAAAAAGAAAATAGGTCCAACAGGAATATTATCATCATTAAAACATCGATGACGAGGCAAAAACGTTTATTTATATATTTGATAGTCATATAATTAGAAAGCCAGTTCAGAAAAATAAGTGTTTGTCACCAACTTCAAAGCTTTTTCTATATCTTCAGTAAAATTCTGTTTGCACCAGATAATCTGTGAACAAAGTATATTAGTAAATATGAGCTTAGATTGCCATATTCAAAGAAACTATAAACTGGAGTTCACGGATGTTCAAGAAAAAGTACCTTCTTAGAATTGCAGTTTTCATATATAGACAATGCACGTAAGCACAATGCTTGTGCCTGCAGAAAGTATAATGAACCAAGATCATCGGCCTTTACTTTGCACTTGTGCTGCATTAATAAATGGATAAATAGTAAAATCAAAATAAGGAAATTTACATGAAAGCTTTATTATATAGAGAGTAGCTACTGATGATGTATATGTTTTCATTTTCTCTATACTAATTGTTTGTGTGTTATTATGAACAAGGTGAGTATGATAACATACCAACAAATTTATTGCATTGTCCAAATTTACTAAACAACTATCGAGAACATGAACGCCTTTCTCTCTTTCAACCCTTGCATCTGCAATTAAAGTCATCGGCTTAAGTAGACTACCACCTTTATCACATAATATATCTTTTGTGTGGCCATCTAATATGAGACTTTGTATAGTGACAAATATCGTTGGGTGAAGTCTCCCACTATGTTATTGAAGCTGTCAAAACGAAAAGCATGGGTTAACTATGTTTTATACAATTAATAACCCACATCAGTGGCATTCATTAATACAATAAACACATATAGTCATGGTAGTAACCTGCATCAGATTCGCAGCCCATACATTCATGTTACGGAACCTATCACCTGCCACCTTCAAGGGAAAAAAAGGTGATGTACTAGATATGGGGTTACTTGAGTAGATGCTACTAACTGTTTAGATAAATAAAAGCAAATTAGTGAATACCTGACATTGACATTGGCGATCCAAGTGTCCTACACTTACGTTAAAAACCCTTTTTTTACCCAAAATATAGCCTAATCGTACATAAGCCATCCCAACTGCAAGAAGCGACATTCATAAGAAGAAGACAAAGTCAATCTATAACCTTTTTTTGTGGGTCTTATTGCCATTCTACCTCTAGCATACGAGCATCCTTACAAACTTTATTATGTTCCAATAAAGTTACAGTTATGCAGCCAGGTCATCATCATGATAGTTGTTTATGGTTTCGATGATGTGTTCAACAAGCAAGCTTCGTCTCTTCATATCATCTCCGTCATGATCCTTCATCCAAGGATCTAGTTTTTGTATCACAAAAAGAAGTTCTCTTGCATCTTGAGTGTTACAACTTTGAGATAAACAATAAATATACATCACTAAAATATTCCAAAGTATTAGTCGAAACGGATTTTATAAGTTCCTTCTTGTATATGGTAATATTCCAATGATGTTTTTTCTATGCCTAGAATTCCATTTAGGCAAGGAGTTCCTTCCTTGAAGTACTTTATTGTAACGAACTTTAAGCGCTTTATATGTGTTCCCCCATGCTCGGAATAAACCACCGACCAATTAAACGTGGTTTTAAAATCTTTAGGACATCGCTGAAGGAGATCATATGTTTTAAGTAACTCACAAGGTTCTGGAATGGGCTAATTCTTCATTGCTTGCAGGGATGTTAGTTTAGTCACATGACTATAAATGGATAAAGCTGGTAGAGAGAAGAGACTTTATTCGCTTTCACCAGAAGAGACTGAAAATTGACTCATTAAGGGGGAAACTAAATTACATCGTATATCTTAGAAGGCTGAAGGTTTGATTTCTTCGTAATAGGATTGCTAAAGATATCAGCTGGACCGAAAATTTCATTGAAGGTGTACGATGGGAATAAATACCCTGAGAGATATTATTAAACCCTAATAATATATCGTCCTTGATTAAAAAGACTTATGAATTCTTTCTTTTTGAACTAACCGAAGTATGAAGACCTTTTTAGCTACCTATTGCTGGTGATGCTCATTATATTGTTTCCTTTAATACGATTATCTAGATTCACCTATCCTTAAATTTTGTCAATACTCATTAATTTCTATCCTTTTAATTTATCATGCATTCCATAATGTTATTTTCTTCATGGCTACATATATGGCATTGATTTATCGACTTTTGACCATGGTTAGATAGATATTTATTATATGGGATTTGCTATACAATGCACACTGGGCAATGGTTAAGACAATAATTATGTAATTAATACACTATAAATAAACATACATATTACATTAAATAACATATATTTTACATATTTAAAGTAGTTATGTAATTAATGCATATGAACCCATTACACAAAATTACCCATATCAACCTTACACAAAATTACCCATATCAACCCGTTACACAAAATCGCCCATATCGACCTGTTACACAAAACAATTATAACAGTAACACTTAGTGGGTTTTACCATTATAACCATTTCCCACCCGTAGAAAAAGCAAATGGTAGAATAAATATAACAGAATAGTATAAATCAAATAGATTTCAACACAATTGAAGCTTACATAGATGACAAGAAAACATTACTATAAAAATGAAGTATTTTTTCAAGAAACTTAAAGTTAAAACTATATTTACAACTATTTAATGCACAATATATTAACTCAACAGATATAATTAATGATATTATTAATATACTCTCTTACTCAAATATAAAATTAACTAGCTTATAGACCCGTGGATTCACGGGAAGTGTAGAAGAAATAATCCATTAAGTAGTTAAATAAGTAAGAACTTATTTTGTAAGAAGTTACATTCATAAATAATGTAAGAAAAACACTGAAGGTAAACATGTTTCGTTAATATATGAAAGAAATAATCAGATAATAAGTGCATTATTAGATAAACATTTGAGTTTGTAACAATTAAATAAATAAATGTCATACTTTTAACGCAAGTCTGTGGTTTTGAACACGTGAGAACTTCAATCAGTTGCTTGATTAATATTTCTCAATAACATTATCAGGACTCTTACTTTTAACGCAAGTGTGTGGTTTGGAACACCTGAGAAATTCAATCAATTGATAAATTCTGATGAGAAAATGGATTGATCTATGGCGGCGCCACGTTCATTTTTATCTATGCTGTCGCAACTTAAGTAAGCCATTGAAAATTTCTCCAACAAATGATCGTTTATAGTGTCCACAACTTCATTCGTTTGAGCAAGAATGGCCTTTTCTTAGATATATGACAGATCATTTATGTTATCTAAACTGTTTGGATAAGTAAAATCGATAATAGATGTTACCTGGTGAGCCGCATGTATAAGAATTTTGTCAGTTACATCTATCGAAACCTCTCTGTCGTTTGCTTTTTGCGGTCCAATGAAATAAGGTAATTAAGTAATCATGTTCATAATATGATGATATAAGATAACATTATTTAGGAGAATTTGACAAATAAAAGAACGGTGCAATATGGTGTTACCTGACTATTCACATAAAATCACCCATATCAACTCGTTACACAATATTACCCATATCAACCTTACACAAAATTACCCATATCAACCTATTACACAAAATCGCCCATATTGACTCGTTACACAAAACAATTATAACAGTGACACTTAGTGGGTTTTACCATTAGAATCATTTCCCACCAGTAGAAAAATCTAATGGTAGAATGAATGTAACACAACAGTATAAATCAAATAGATTTTAACACAATTGAAGCTTACATAGATTATTTGTTTGAATCGAGGTTATGTGAATCACAGTAGATTGACTTATGATGTCTGCAAAATGAAAAGTGAATAAAATTAGTTTAACCTATATCCAAATCACAACAACATGTAATACATGTACGAATGAATCGGTTTCTTATGTATTTGTTTTTGAATCAGTGTTAGAGAGAGATTGATTTAAATTGGTGTTAAAGGTAGTCCTCATGATTATATTAATTGGGGTTATTAATGCATGTTCTTTAAAGGGTTGTAAAAAACCAAAGAGTGTAGAAGAAGATCAATTGGTGGAAGGTTTTGAATGTGTTTTAAAAATTAAACAGCATTGATGTTAATTGAAACTGGCGGATGTTTTTGAATTGACAAATAAAAGAACGGTGCAATATGGTGTTACCTGACTATTTACTCAATCACCCATATCAACCCGGTACATAAAATTACCCATATCACCCGTTACAGAAAATCGCCCATATTTGCTCGAATCAAGGCTATGCGAATCAGTATAGATTGACCTATGAAGTCTGCAAAATAAAAAGTAAGAATAAAATTAGTTCAAACTATATCCAAATCACAACAACATGTAATACATGTACGATTGAATATGTTGCTTATATATTTGTTTTTGAAAATGTTAGAGAGAGATTGGTTTAAATAGGTGTTAAAGAGAGACTCTTTATTAATATGGAATTGTAATTGATTGTAGAAGATTGTAAAGGAAGAATCAATTAATGGTAGGTTTTAAATGCGTTTTTAATATTATAATATTAATTGAAACCGATTATAAATATAGAATTGTAATTGATTGTAGGAGAGTGTAGAAGAAGAATTAATTAATGGTAGGTTTTGAATGCGTTTTAAATATTATAATGTTAATTGAAACCGATTATTAATATGGAATTATAACTGATTGTAGAGGAGTGTAGAAGAAGCATCAATTAATGGTAGGTTTTGAATATTATAATGTTAATTGAAACCGATTAATAATATGGAATTTAACTTATTGTAGAATAATGTAGAAGGAGAATCAATTAATGGTAGGTTTCGAATGAGTTTTGAAAATTATAATGTTAATTGAAACCGTTTTTGTATTAGAGCTTTGCAGTACTTGTACTTACCAAACATGAGATGCAAGGTGGGGATGACACGTAGGATTTATTTAATGAGGGTTGCTTCAAAGAGTTGTAAAAAAGCTTGTTTTATTATATAAAAAATATATATATAGATTATTCACTTATTTTTTACCTTTTGTTTTCTCAAAAAATAATTGAGAAGATATAGATTTACATAGATTTTTACTGTATTTGCAAGACTGCACGTTTATTTATTTTAACTTTTTTATTTGATGATACTAGTTTTAATGTTCGTGCACGCACGAGGCTTGGATATTAGTTTTATTAAACTATATATATATAAGAATAATTTGTTTTATAAGTTATGTTATAGAGTATTATCGAAATCATATGAAGAGAATATATTTATAAAATCTTTTATATATTACGTAGTATATGAACTTGAGGATTGAGGATGATTAGTAATTTTTTTCTTTTGATTTACCTATTTTCTGACTCGACATTGTGAGCCAACTAATCCTAACGAAACTATCGTTTTAGGTAGCCCGGAGCCAGCTCAAGTGAATCTCCGATGTGCTTCGGTTGTACAACATGATTTCAGGCCGACAATAAAAAATCCATCAAAAAGTTTTCGGGTAGATTTAGGATGTGAGTAGATAATGTTAAATCTCTGTTTGGAAGTAAGAAATTGTTTACGTTTGTTGTATTTTAAAATATTAAGTCTAGGGGGTATAAAGTTTAACGGGTCATTTGTTTATTTTTTAAAGTTATAATACAACTTGTAAGTTTATAAATTTACACTTTTAATTCCTTATAATATATTTAAAATTAAACCACTAAAATTTTATTCATTATCTCCTAATTTTTCAAGTTTTTATTTTCACTAATTTGACACATATATTTTTATGTGTTTTTTTTCTCCATCAGATATCTCCATCAAAATTTTTCAATTTTTACCAAATTGATTCAGTTTTGACTTTTTATTGACCAATCAGATTGCATGGTTTTGCCTCTGTAGCAAAATCAAGCGTTCTGATTAGTCCAGTTTATTTTCTCATAAGATTTAATTTGATATAAAATTCTGAAATGATGTAATTTTTTAATATATAAAAGATTGGCAATCATAATTAATATTCTAAGAAAAATTTTGTGGCATGCAAAGCTTGTTATACATGTCATGTTCTCTCGCAAAAAGTAAAATGAAGATTATAAGAAACTCAAGGGACTTTACTGTAAATACAGTTAGTTAGGGGCTAGAATGTAATGTAATTAGTCAAAGTAATTGGTCAAAGTAATGTAATTAGTCAAATTAATTAGTTAATGTAATTAGTCAAAGTAAAGTAACTAGTCAAAGTTTGACTAACTCTTGTATGACCAACTCAGAGTTTGACCAACTCTTGTATAAATATGGCAATAAGCCTCATTTGTTATATGAGAAATATATACGGTTTCTCCCTTAAAATTTGATTCCGCTCATATGGTATCAGAGCACGCAATGCTCAATTTTAGATCAGTTTTCCCTAAATACTCTTAATTCGTTGTTCTTTAACATCAATAGATCGTTTCTATTAGTTTTTTTTTATTAGTATCAT
Organism: Tanacetum coccineum; assembly: GCA_026074375.1. Taxonomy (NCBI): domain Eukaryota; kingdom Viridiplantae; phylum Streptophyta; class Magnoliopsida; order Asterales; family Asteraceae; genus Tanacetum; species Tanacetum coccineum. The sequence goes on from BQNB010039598.1 coordinate 21,829, forward strand.
TAAACTAATTTGGTGTTAGAACGGGTTTTATTCGATCAAAACGAGGCTTGCCCTAAATACACTTAATTCATTGTTCTTTAACATCAATAGATCGTTTCTATCAGTTTTTATTTATTAGCCTCATTAAACTGATTTGGTGTTAGAAAGAATTTATTATGGGTTTTATTCAATCAAAACCTTATTATTCTTTGTTTATCAATAACACATCAAAACATACCCGAAGAAAGCTTCTATTTTGAAGCTAGCAAGTGAAGGAAGTTGTTTTAATCAGTTCAGAGTCGTCATGTTCTTAAGGATTTAACCTTTCCTTATATAGTCTATTATTATTGTGTTGTTTCAAATGATGCTAAGTTTGTTCCTTACTTGCTAGGAACAATCGTGGGAATGGTGCCTAAGATCTTCGTTGTTATTTACACGGGTATAATGATCCGAACATGAGCAGATGCGTCAAATGATCAACAGTCACTTTCAGCTCCTCAGATATAATGACTAAAGCCTTAAATAAGGTTCAACATTCTACTTTAGCTTCCAAGGTAGGTTTAAGTGATCCTCCACCTTGAGGGGGGATGAAGATTATAAGAAACTCAAGGGACTTTAAAGTTAGTTAGGGGCTAGAATGTAATGTAGTTAGTCAAAGTAATTTGTCAAAGTAATATATGTAGTCAAAGTAATTAGTTAATGTAATTGGTCAAAGTAATGTAATTAGTCAAAGTTTGACCAACTCTTGTATGACCAACTCTTGTATAAATACAGCAATAAGCTTCATTTGTTAAATGAGAAATATACGGTTTCTCCCCTAAAATTTGATTCCGCTCATATAAACGCCGCTAACCTCTTGATGTCGCCAAACCTATATTTAAATATTGAATAAGCATATGTGTGCATTTATGTCAAGAATTATTGTTTATTCATCGATATGTTTATGGTCAGATCTTTGTATTATGTGATTTAGGCATGTGTAGATTCGTGTTGTACGAACTCGCGTGAATCCTTTTTTATTTCTAAAGATTGTTGTATATGTAAAACTATGTACTACGAGTATCTGTTCTAGATTATGACTACATTTTCTCTTTTAGACAGATTCCCCTTATATTTTGTAGACACTAAGTGCATGTCAATAGAAAGTAGGGTCGGATTCGCTTTAGTGTTAGATCAATTCTACAACAAGTTGCAGCCATCGAGAATATAGTTTAGACAACCCTGCGATCGAAACTATCTTAACCGTTGTTGCTCATTTTCTCACATTGTTCGTGTAACTCCCTTAATCTCTCGTAGAAAGGAGTAACTGTATGGTCTCTCAAGCTGATTGCATGTAAAACCAAATCTTGAAAAAGCCTCAGAAATCAATCAATGATGTCTTTATATTTGAACCGATGTTCGCACATGCAGATTAATCAATCAATTTGATCTCTTAACTCTTTCTTAATATGAAAAAGCGGTTTAGGTATAATTTTGTAACTGAATACCAAATGAATCAACTCTTTGTTTGCTCCTTTAATCGTTTATGCAGATGTTGGTGTTGCATATAAAAGGTATTTTATTTTTTTCTACAAGTCATCAATTGTTTACTGTATTTTTCTTTTGGATTGTTGTCATTAACCGAACAAGGATCAACAATGGGATCATTGTGTGTGTGTGTGTTAGTGTGAGTAAAACACATAGAAAATTAATGTGGAACCAATTTTCTGTTTATTGACAATATGAATGTAACCTATGAACATATTATTACAAACAATTTTAATTAAATAACCGATTGTGGATGTTTTCTTGTGGCCGGCGGAATTGAGGGTCGGTGATGGTTTGGTCGGCTATGAGGCAGTGGCTATGAGGGTCACCAAAATGGTTGTGGGGTGGTCGGTTTGTGTAAGATAAAGGTATAGATCTTGAAATTCTTTTGGGGACTGTGATATTGTCATTGTTTGTTTGGAGAAATGAAATTCAACAAGACATTAAAGAAAAAAGATAGAAGATAAAAAATGTAAAAAGAGAGAGAGAGAGTAGTTGATTTATGATTCTCCTTGGTGATGTTCACAAGTCAAGGTTCTCTATGATATTTTTGTTTGATAAAAGAAAGAGGACGAGAAGGGTAAGTTTGGTTAATTCTAATTTCATTTAGTCTTAGGTAGTTATGGAGCCAACTGGAGCAAGAGATCGGTTTTAAGTGAGTGTTGAGAAAGATGAAGATGAGCGAAACGGTAAGAGGGCAATTCGCAGCTCCAAGCTGAAATAGGCCGAAGAGAAGGATATTTTTATGCTCCCCTTGTGTGATACTGATTTGTGAGAGCATGGTTGTGCCATAAGTGCCCTGAAGACACTCGGAAAGCAAATCAGTCACGGTGAACAAGAAAGGATGAAAGTATTACGAGGTTAATATATCCATGTCTCGTACCATATACCCAGACTCAACCGGAAGCTTGAGTCGAGGAAAATCACTTACTTAGGTATTGAATCGGTTTATGAGTTAGGTACTTCAATAATGTCTTGCTCGGGACCTGTTAGTATGGTGAAAGAATATCTCACGTAGTTAATTTGTACAAGTGGGAATCTGAAATGACTATGTGCAACCAAACAACAGTCTTTCACGAACTAGCCTTCACAGAAATGCCGAAGGGTCACACCGATGCACACTAAATTAAACACGCAAGCAGAAATGAGAAACTAGTTATCAAATGAAATGGAGATGAATTGGAAATGAAAATACAGCGTTATTTTCATCGAGGGGTAAAACGGTAATTATCCGGGATAAATATATTGAGTACTAAAAGGACAAAACCACAAACCCTAAGGGTTTAAGAGTTCGGTCGAATCTCCTAGAGATTAGGAGGGATTAAGTTTGACAAATTTTCAAACTTAAGTACTTCGGGTTAATTAAAGGGTAATCCTAGTTGTTAACTAATTCTCATTTCTCAATACAACCCTGAAACCGAAAATCTCCCTCCCCCTCTTCTTCAATTCGGTCAGACTAGGGTTTGTCGACTTTCCTATCGACTTACCCGCTTCATCCTCGCCTAACTTGCATAGGTTTGTAGCCCTTGTTCTATTTGTGTGGTACCGGTGGATACATGAAGCCACCCAATACAATGGATCATCCTATATAACCCTAATCGGTCGGTCGACTGAACACAAGACATCAAGAAGAAGAAGAAGAAGGCGATTCCGAGGATGCAGCTTATCGCAGTTTAGAATTAGAGCTTGCGCGATGCCAGATAACAAGTAAGTAATTCTTTAACACCCTGTATACCTGTTTTTTTTAACGGCAATAGCACCCTTCCTTTGATTAGGAGGGTAAAATCTCCATACCGTTGGTTAATTATGTTATATCACTAATTAGAAGATCTTGATTAATTAGGGTTTTATCTACATGGCGTTTACTTGTTTATTTGCTGTTGTGCATGTTTTATACGTCATGCGGGTGACCACTAAAACCCTACAGTCATATGCTTTTCAAAAGCCTCGTGTCATAATTAAAAAAGAGGCGTTTTGTAAACAAAATATGTGACAAGTTATTTATTTCTTTCTTTCATTACACTTTTCTTATCTATATATATATATTATATATATATATATGAGAAATATATATATATACATATATATATATATATATACATATATATATATACATATATATATATATATATATATATATACACACATATATATATACATATATATATATGGTGACTTTCTTTTCAGAACCATTCTTAGTGCGAAAACTGACAGAACCACCAAAAACATACATGCACGCCTTTTAAAAATCAAAAAATACATGAAAATCATAAGAATCCACCTATGTTCTTCAGTATCATCATGAATTCTTTTTTTTTTTTCACAAAAACCTTACACACGGCCACAATATTGTTGTTGTACGCTTTATAAGAACATACATGCACACCTTCAAATTTTTTTTTATATTTCCAATTTCTTACCAAATTCTTTATAACAACTATGTTTTTTTAAAACATATATGTTATTTTCAGAACATATAAGAATGGTTCTGAAAAGAAAGTCTCACTATATATATATATATATATATATATATATATATATATATATATATATAACATATTCTATGGCTTAACTATGACTGGATATTACTAGGAGTTGTGCCACAAATGTAATATATATATATATATATATATATATATATATATATAGAGAGATGTGGTCATTATGGCTTGGAAACCAACTTAGGAGTATAGTTTGTGCATACATATTTATTTATTTTCATTATCTAAGGTAAATATGATACAAAAGAGATAAGGAAAACAAATAATATCATTAATCTTACACTGTATTAGGGTTGTATGTATCTTACTTATCTTTTATAACATAAAAGAATTACGACATTTTGTAAGTTGTTTATGAAAATAACTTTAGTGAGAAAAAAATTAGGCTAATCATGTTGTTTTTGTTAGCATGTGGCAAAATCGAGCATTCTTATTGGCCAATTAAAAGTTCAACTGAAAAAAATTGGTCAAACTTTGATAAGTGTCAAATTTGATGGTGGTATCGACTATGAAGAGGCATTTGATCATGTTGCTCGCTTAGAAACTATAAGAATGATTATCGCTATTGCTGCTCAATATAGGTGGAAAATCCACCAAATGGATGTGAAATCGGCATTTCTAAATGGACTTCTCGAAAAAGACGTTTATGTAGAGCAACCGGAGGGATATGTTGCCAAAGGCCCAAGAAGGTAAAGTGTTAAGGTTGAAGAAGGCCTTATATGGTCTAAAGCAGGCACCACGTGCTTGGAATACTAGAATTGACTAGTATTTCCAAGGACATGGTTTTACAAAATGCCTAAGTGAATATGCACTTTATGTGAAATTTGAAAATAAAAGTATACTGCTCACCTGCTTGTACATGGATGATTTGATATTTACAGAAAACTCTCAAAGTATGATTGATGAGCTCAAGAAGTCGATGACGAGAGAGTTCGAGATGACAGACATTGGACTTATGTCTTATTATCTGGGCATTGAAGTGAAGCAAAGAGACAAAGGAATATTCATATGTCAGAAAGATATGCCAATGAGATATTAAAGATGTTCGGCATGGATAAGTGTAATCCCATTGGCACCCTCATAAAAAATAAGACAAAGCCTTTAAATCATAAGACAGAGGAAAAAGGTAGACCTCCACCTATCTCAAGAGCTCGTTAGGAGTTTGCGCTATTTGACATGTACAAGATTGCGAAGAGGATTCTTCGTTTCATCAAAGGTACCATAGACTATGGTATGTTTTATTCAACAGGTGAAGACTTTAAGCTGGTTGTATATAGTGATAGTGATTGGGCTGGAAGCAAAGACGATGGAAGAAGTACCTCAGAATTCCTATTCTTCTTGGGTAATAATGCCTTTACATGGTCTTCAAAGAAGCAACCTATTGTTACCTTGTCCAGTTGTGAAGCATATTACTTAGCTGCAATATCATGTGCATGCCATTCAATTTGGCTCAGAAGTATGCTAAAGGAGCTACACATGGAGCAAGAAGATGCGGCTTAGACAACAAGTCAGCAATTGACTTAGTGAAAAATCCAGTCTACCATGATCGAAGTAAGCATATCAACACTCGTCATCACTATATTCGAGAGTGTATTGCAAGGAAGGATGTCCGAGTGATACATACAAGCTCCGAAGACCAAGTTGCAGATATCTTCACCAAGTTGCTTGACGAGCGAGATTTCACAAGACAAAGTATGATGCTTGGAGTCGGGAAATCAAGTTTAAAGGGGGGTGTTGGATCGTAAACTTGATTTATTCATAAAGCCCGAGCTCGTATAGAAGAAGTTTTTAGATAGTCGAAGAATGGTCATAGCAAATATCTATAGAAGTGTATAGAAAGTTCTACTTAAGTTTGATAGAAATATCTAGTAAGAAATATCTAGAATATGGATATGTATGAAGTCGAAATTATCTAGAGTTCCATGGAAAATATCTCGAGTCTAGATTCTTCCATGGATAAGTATATATAGGTGATGTATGTAAGCATTTTGTATAAGAAGAAAAAGTTAAGCAATAAAGTGACATTGTAAACTTTCTCTAAGTGTTCCTCTCTTCGTCGAGTATAAGCCTAAAAGGCCCTCATGTTTCCAACAGAAACTTCAATCAAAGGCAATTTAATAGGAACCATAAATTAAGATGTAAAATTAGTTAAAACATATGCAAGTGCTGTGAAACCGTGAATTCTTTGTGTGCAAATCATGTGTTATGCCGAAAGAAACTAAAAGTAAGACATTACAGTGGGTACCCGTAAGTTTAAGTAACTACTATAGACATACAAGGCAAGACTCTGACCAAATTTGTTACTTAAACATGAAGATTAGTAGATAAATGTTTAATAGACCAACTAAGATGTGGTGTAGGAACACATGGATAGATTATACCACAGATTCATTCTTTGTAATAAACCAAGTACATATTTAGCCACGAGATAATTTCGTTTACTTTTAGGATAATACAAAACCTAAACTCTAGTCAAATAATGAAACCACCATTATTAGTGTCGATCTGGAAGTAACAACACTAGGATACGACGAGGCATGAACTTGCAATCCATATAATAAAAACTTTGAAGGGAGTCACACACATCGTCTACAATACTCAGATTAATAATGACTCGATTTTAGGTTCGAGAACTTAAGCTATATTAACCTTGTACCCAAGATTGCACATTGGAAGAAGATTTTGAAATCCAGGAAACATACAAGAAGAAAGTAAGTTGTGCTCAAAACTGAGATTCACCGAAGATGGTTGATAATTACTTGAAATGAAATCCTGACATTTCTACAAGCATCCCAAAATGTGACGTGAAATCAGTTTACTGTTACTAATTTAGTGCAAACTATATGTTGGTTTATGTTAGTTGGATACGCGATACACAACTAGGAGTGTGTGAGCCTATTGGGGGCACACACGATAAAACATTTAGAGTACGTTTTAACTTCACGAAAACGATTTTATGTAAATCTTTGGACATCGAACAAATAAGACAAGAACCATAGGGTGTCCTTATGAGGCCGGCCAAGTGGAAGGTTCTAGGTGAGGTCTAGGTTCGATGTATGAAGATGATAAGGAGTAGGAAGAGATGGATAGGGCTTAAAGGTATTGTGATAAGGATTAAACTCAAGGAGTTTAATCTTATCACTATTAGGGTTCAAGGGTTATATAAACCCCCTTCACCCTCACTCCTTTTACTGGTACAACATACATACATACACCAAAAGTTGCTGCTTTCTTCTCCTTCTTCAAAACAGCTGAATCAAAACCCTAATCCTAAACAGTTTCCTATTTCGGTTGACAATATATCTAGTCTTCTATTTCGGTTGATGGTTATTGGGTTATTCCGTTAGAGATTCGAACCCAAGATCACTTCCAGAGGGTTTATAGTATTGGTATATATATTTTCAACGTGTGACAATCGTCGGATTCGAGCTAGGGGTCGTGGATCTCTATTTCGGTTGTACTGTAGCACGGTTACAACCGAATTCGGTTAAAACCCTACACTACTTTCTGTAATTCGGTTCTGTTTCTTGTGAGGGTTTCGGTGATCGATTTTCGGTGGGTTTTGGATACAATAGTTGTATTGGATATACGTGAGGTTTGGACTAGCATTCGAGCGTGCTTGTTTACGTGTTTGTGTGAGCACTCGTAGAGGTGACCACTTAGTCACTAGTTTCTCATTCTTGGTTTCATATCTAAAAGCGACTTTATAATGATATCATTACTACAAGGAAGGGAATTCATGCCATTATGGAATGTCTAGGCATAAAAGAAGATGAATTTATAGTTCCAGTATACAATATGAAACTTGATAAGATCTTATCGACCAACATTTTGTTAATTTTATTGGCGTATATTTATTGTTATCTCAAAGTTGTAGTACTAAAAATGCAAGAGAAGTCATTGTATTAGTGATATAAAAACTAGATCCTTGCACTTCAAAAAAATCGTTGATTTTTCACGCTTATTTCTCCATGTAGACAAAAGCGTGTCATGTAGCCCAGTTCTACTATGGTCAGGGAGAAAGAACAGTGTTATTAATGAATAATGACCAAGGTACCTTCATTGATTTATAATAATGTTCATTTCAAACATCTAACTTTATGTGACAGAGCAAAGTATTGTTTAGATTTACCAATTTTTTAATTGAAACTAATAACATATGTATTCTATCGGCCCTTGATCATGTGAGTGAAGATCATGAACGTCGATATCATATTCCGAAAGAGAATTTTGAGCTGACATCAAGAGATAAAAAGGTGTATACCTTGCAAATGAATCATGTTGTGGCCGCTCGTGTATGGTCAATCAGTATTGAAGAATTTATACCAGCTCCAGATAGTAATTTCATATGCTACCATAATGGCATTCACGAGGAATAGCTTTGGATTCATTATTGTACACGCTTCAAATAAAAAAATCAAAACGTTTTAAAACATTTGTGACTTTTAAATCAGGAAGCACAATCCTTTAGAGTAATCGGAATGACACCATGGCTATGAGGGCTTTAGAATGGAAAAAAAACCTTTCTTTAAAATGAGGCCCTTCATTCTATCTCGGGCGTTTCAAGCTGCAGTTAGTAAGCATCCTTTTTCTCATATCAGGTACCGTAGATTTGGCTAAATGGCGTAGTGTGGTGAGTGCTCGTAAACGGTTTGAAGAGTTTTTTTTACGGGTCGAAAAAGCGGTAGTCATGTTAGGCCGAAAAATCTTTTTTTTAATCTACCTATTCATCTTATTGTAAATAGTTTGTAAAATATAAATTTATCTATTCATTATTTTGTAGATATATTATTTCATTAACTATCTGATTTTTTTGAGTAAAATGATTTAAGTAGTTTTATGCATTATAGATAAGTTTCATGCAACTTTCAGCCAGTTTCATGATTTATGTTCAAGCTCTCTCTTTCTTTCTTTTACCTACTAGAGATAGTGCATAACCTGACACAACTCATAACTCATACCTCTATATATGTCGAGGCACAATCTATAGTAAGACACAAGACTTCAATAAATCTAAAAAGGAGCTCAGATAAGCCATAAAAAAACTATATAGACGTGTTTCTTGTAAAAAGTGCCAGTTGATACTTAAACTTGAGATTAGCAAAGAGTCTATAAAATAGAAAAGAGAAAAATGGTATCACTTGTGATATAACAACAACTATGCATGAGTTTTAATCTACTGAAGTTTTGCTATAAGAGAAATTAAATATTGAACCTTTTGGGAAGGGACACGAGAACTCAAAGTACCGATATAGTTGTTGGGAGTACTATACGTGTCGTTTTTCTTTATTAAGTGTATTTAAAGAAAAAGGTAATCATATTGTATTTTTTTACCTAAGTATATCCCTATAGTTTTGTAGTCTTCTTTTTTACCGAAGTACCCTTACATGGACAGGTAAAGACTACATGTTCAAGGATGAAACACAGAAAGCTCGTGAAGTATTCCTGGAGAACATATCTTTGGTAGTTAGCGTGACATATTCGTGATGAACGTCACACTAACTACCAAACATATGTTCTCCACAAACATGCCACGCGCTCATAAGCGTTATGCTAACTACCAAACATGTGTTTTCCATAAACATGTCACATGATTTCCTTCGGTAAAAAAAAGACTACAAAACTATAAGGATACTTCGATAAAAAATATATAATATGGTTACCTTTTTTAATAAGTACACTTAACAAACAAAAACAATAGGTACACTCCCAACATCAACGTCGTTACTTTGAGTTCGTGTGTCCCTTCCCATAAGGTTTAGCATTTGCTCTTTTAGCAAAACTTCAACATACAAAAACTCCTGCATAGTCATTGTTGTATCACAAGGGACACAATTTTTTCTCTTTTGTTTTACAGACTATTTGTTAATCTCCAGTTTTAACATGAACTATCACTTTTCATAAGAAACGCGTCCATAGAGTTCTTCTGCTTGCCTGGGTTCTTTTTTAACTTTATTGAAGTCTTATGTGTTCCTATAGATTCTGCCTCGACATATATATAAAGGTGTGGGTTGTGTCATAAAAAAAAGAGCTTGAACAAAAGATGGCAAACGAGGTGAAAGTTGCATAAAATTTATCTATTATGCATAAAACTACCTAAATCATTTTACTTGAAAAATCATATCGTTGATGAAATAATATAATTAAAAAAAATGAATAAATAGATTCAACAATAAAGATTTTCAGCCTAACACGACCACCCATTTCGACCGGTACAAAGTTACTCATTTTGCACTGTTGGCGAGCGTGTCACACGCCATTTTAATTTGCCAAATCTAGAGTACTTAATATCAAAGGAATGCTTACTAATTGGTGCATGAAAACGCCCGAGATAGAATGAAGGCCTCGCTGTAAAGACAAGTTTTTTTCCCATTCTAAAACCCTCATAGCCATTTCTTCATCCCCGATTAACTCTAGGATTGTTGCACCCTCATTTACAAACCAAAAATGTTTTAAGGTTTTGATTTTAAATTTTTTATTTGAAGCGTGTATAATAATGAATTACAAAGCTTTATTTAGGTAACATATGAAATTACTATTTCGATCAGCCGGTGTAAATTTTTTCAAAACTGATCGACCATACACGAGTTGCCACACCATGATTCATATGCAAGGTATGCACCTTTTCATCTCTTCATCTCTTGATGTCAGCTCAAAATTCTCTTTCACAAGATGACATCTAAGTTCACGACCTTCATTCACATGATCAAGAGCGTGATAGAATACATAAGTTGTTAGTTTCAATTAAAATTTGGTAATGAGCATATTTTTTGCTCCATACCATAAAGGTAGATGTTTATAATGAACATTATTATAAATAACGAATGTACATTGGTCATTTTTCCCATTAATAATACTATTTCTCCTTAGTCACAGTAGAACTGGGCTACACATCTTTCTTCCTAAGATTTAAAATCTCATTTTTTTACCTCCTAACATTCCACCTCCTACAACCTCGCTTGCTTCTTCACACATAAAGCATATACGTAAGACAGTAAGAGGTTTTTGCATTCGTAGTTACAAATTCATTTTTAAAACTTAAAACACTTTTAATTTATTTTACAGTTGTCATATCTAGAATAAAAATATATAACCGGATGAGTGTCCTCCTTTTGGCTCTAGTTAAAATGCACGTTATTTTAGAAAATATTTTGCAACAAATTTCGTTTTAACCAAACTTATGTCAAATTACTAACTAAAAATAACAACAAATAACCAAATCACTTTCTCAATAACTCACAACATTAAAGAACTACCAAAATCTAAACAAGTAATAATAATCTACTCCACAACGCAAAATAAAACTAAACTATTTCTAAAACTAATAAACATGACAATAACAATTAAGATGCTAAAAAAAGATTAAAAAAAGTTAGAGATAACATTATGAGATTCAAAATGTGAAGACCATGAAATGTGACCCACTCCATAAGCTTCAAACCCACATCCAACTTCCTTCGACTAACCCGCTAATAAATAATCACCAATTACCGGTTATTGAAACCAAATAAAGTGCTTATCTATTAGAATAATAAGAAACCAGTCAAACTGTTTGAATTTCAAAAGTGAAGAGGCCATGGCGATTTCAAAAGATTCTCTTCATTTGATCGATCTTCTTTAGCCTGTTTGATTATCATTCATCAAGAAGGAACAAAAAGGGTGATACATAGCTTTGTTTCCGGTTCGATCGAAAGGAGAAGATAATAACAAATTCACCAATGATAGGCGTTTTTAATCCTATTTTTGGATCTTGGCTATTCTGTTGTTAAATAACGATGGCAATTGGCACAGGTCACCGATCTAATAATTATTCAGAAAGCAAAAGGAACGATCATCTCGATAATAATCGTCGTCAAGAGAAACGTAACAAAGGTATTCCCAACAAATCCCATCCTAATTTTCGTGAGGAACATTCGTTTTCATCAATCTTTGTTTCTAATATCCCATGGAATGCGTCGGTCCAAGATCTTTGGGATATTTGTAACAAATGGGGTGTGGTGATCAATGTTTACATAGCTGCAAAGAGATCCAAATCGGGTCATCGATTTGGTTTTGTACGTTTTATAAACGTTAATGATATCAATCAGTTAGTTTCCAATCTAAGAACGGCATGGATGGGTGGTTTTCATTTATTTGCCGATGTGGCGAAGTATGGTCGAACTTATAATAGACTGGGAACGTTCTTGGGACGGCAAACCCCCCCTCCAGTTTTGTTAAAGGTTCGAACTCTCAATCTGTTAGTAATCAACGAAAATGTTTTCAGTCTTTAACTCGTATTCTAACGCGGTCCCGGGCCAAGCAAAATCAAGTGGACATGTCTGGAAAATACGGTACAAGTAATGCTGGAGCAGAATCTGTGGGGGTGTCGGATTGTAAACAAGGTGTAAAGGAAGCGGGTAAATGAAGCGGTGATGTCTATCTCGTAGACGATTGTATTGATTGGAATGGTAAGGAGCGTAGTAATTCTGCTAAAGTTAAAGATTTAAGTGTCATTTCAGAGCTTCTAAAACATATGTCTTCTGAGGGATTCGATGATGTTGGTCTTAGATATGTTGGGGGACGTTGGGTTTGGTTGGAATTCGACTCTATGGATCAAGTGGAAAGAGTCAAGACTTCAAAGGCGTTAAGAGATTTTTTTGGAGTTCAAAGATGTTTCTCACGATTTTATTCCAGATGAAAGATGTGTTTGGATAGACCTGGTGGGGTCCTGCCATTGGCATCATGGGCTCCAGAGGTTTATAAGAAGTTGGGTGGTCGATGGGGAAGCAGCGTGTTTACGGATATGGTAAGTGATGGACCAATGTCTCATGGGAAGGTTTGTGTCCTTACAGAGTCTTTACATCGTGTGATAGAGTCCTTTATAGTTTCATATCGTAATCGGACTTATCGTATTATCGCTACTGAGTTTGCATATTGGGCGCCCAATATTGAATCGATGGAGGTCAATTCCGAGTCTAATTTCTCTGGAAAAGAGGATGCAGAGGGTCCTAGTTTGGATGAAAGTTTGGAAAATGAGGAGCATTTGGATGTCGATAGTTGTGATTCAGATTCCCCTAAGAATGTTAACAATGATTCGGTGTCGCCTTCTAGTCGGGTTTTGCGAGAGGAGGATGTTCGTGGGGTGGAAAGTGATCTTGTGGACTCCTTTGAAGAAGGCGAGATTCGTGATGATTCGGTCTTGTATAATGATGGGTGTATTAAGGATTGCATGGAAAAGAATTTGGAAGATGATGCTGGTGAGATTCTTGGAGTTCATTCTCAGGGTGATTGTGGTAATGTTACCACTGATGATAATGAGGATGTTACGCCAGTTATTGCTCCTGAAAAAGACTCCATCATTGCGCCTCCATCTACACCCCCGGGTAATGATTTAAATATTGCTGCTGAGTCTGGTTCTTTGTGGATTGATTATATTGGTCCTCTAACTAGTGACGAGATAGATTCTGATAAACGATGGAGCTATAGAGACCCCCAATGGAAATATACACGGGTTGTTCTCTCTCGCGCAACTACGTTCGTGGAAAGATTATTTTCCTAGCGATCTTCAGATTTGGAGTTATTATGACAACGTTAAAGAAGCTATTCTTCTTCATAATGCCTTATCGAGACAAACAAAGGATGCCGGTTAGATCGCTTTTTGGTATGATGCCTCGGGTGTTCGGTTTCGTTCATGGGAGTTAATTCAGTTGGCGCCATGGTGGGATACTTCTTATTCTAATAGCCTTTGGTTGTTTTGCGAGTTCGTTTCGTTAGTATTTTTCTGTTCCTTTTCGTTCTTTGTTTGTTGGATCGTTTTTGCGTGTATATCGTCTGCTAGTTTCTTTCTAGCCTTTTTAATAAAATTCCATTTGCCGTTCAAAAAAAAAAAACTAACTCTAAGAAAAATGAGATTTTGTAGTGATTTAAAAGATAAATGCCAAAGAAGCATGAATGAAATGTGAATGCAAAAATGCATGAATGTTGAAATTTTGCCAATAAAGCATGCAGTTGATATTATGGAGCAAGTAAAAGATGTGTCGTGATATCCCACTCCGCTAGCAACGAGGTGGGGGTTCAAACTAAGACGTCTTTGCTTCTAAGGATTTGGTGTGTCTAAGGGGCTTAGGGGGAGTAACTTTTGTAAAAGCACTTATGCTTTTTACCCACTGAATAAGCTAGAAAAGTGAGCTTTTGGACTGCAAAAGCTTAAATAAGCTTGTGGGCTTATTTTTCTTTCTTTTTGGGGCTTAAGCCAACAAATAAGCTAGAAAACTATAGGGGACAGTTAATAAGGATAGGGGAGTCCTAAGTTTAAGCTAAGTTATCTAGAAAAAGCCCTAAAATAAGCTGGGAGAAAATAAGCTAAATCTAACAGTTTTATAAAAAGAGAAAAAGGCCTACTTTAAGCCTAAATTAAGCTATCTAAATGAACTAACTAAGGCAAATAAGCTGCTAATCCTAATAGGCCTACCTATAAGCTATGTTAAAAAGCAATTAAAACCTATAGCTTAATTTCAAATAAGCTAGAAATGTGGGGCTACTTTTGGTGCTCAGCACCAGGGGAGAAACAAACAGCCCTTAGGGGCCTTTTTTGGCTTATCCCAATAAGCTCATATGAGCTTATTTCCCAAAATAAAGTGAAAACAGATAACAAGGGTATATTATTGAGCTTATTTCCAAAATTTGAGGGTCTAACAAACAATATAAGCTGCTGATAATTGGGGCTACAAGTTGGGTGATTTTACAAACACACATGCATACATACACTTGACTTGGGCTTATGGTTAAATGACAGAAATAAGGGGTGGTTTTATTTTGCTAGAAACAACAACAAGCAAGCACACAAATAGGTGCTTAAGCTGCTTAAGCAGCTTGAGCCTTTAAGCTCAAGTTAGCTTATTGAAATATTGACAGAATTCAAAAGGGAACCTAAAAGCCTATTTTTAAACTAAAAGTGATAATTTAAATGGCTTGATTAAGCTTGCACACTCAGCCAAAGTTGGCTGAGTGAGCTTGACCCATGCAAAACCCAAAATGACCCATTTTGGGTCAAAACCAAACACCCCTCTAATTATATAAAACGATTTTTTTACTGATTTTTTTGTTAAATGAAAGCTGAGAAAGTGATTATAAGTATTGTTTAAACACTTTAACACACTCTTAAACAAGTTAAAACAGAATTGAAGAACTTAAATTAGACTTCAAATTTCGACAATGGCAATTTTCACAAACTTCTTAACTTTTATTAAAACTGAAAGTGGTTACAACATAAAGCTTTAAAATGACTTAGTTACACTTAAATGATTAAAATAAAGACTTGGAATTTAAAATTAAGCTAAAAAAAACATAAAAATTGGTAAGTCTTGTCTTCGGCTTGGTCTTCTTCTTTTTATAGAGGCTCAAAGCTCTTGGGCTGTGCTACTTGTGAGAGTAGGAAGCCTCCCACTTAATCCTAGCCCTCCATTTGGTCTTCTCTTCATCTCACCATTAAAAGGGTGCTTCGGGTTGTGTGTTTTGACAGGGAAAGGTATGGGGGGGGTTATAGGGGTAGGGTAAGGTGAGGGGTGAGCTGTAGAGTGTACTAGGGATAGTGGTATTGCAAGAAAACGTGGGAAAAAGGGTGGTATGGTTTTGGCGGGAGTGGGTTGGGTTGCAGGGTTGTTCGTTTGTTTTAAAAGAGAAGAAGGGGAAAGATGCAACACTAGTCCCCCTTCTTTCTCTCTTTTTCCATTTCCATTTAGCCGGGTTTAGTTATTAAACCAAGTTTCGAAAGTGGCACAAATGGCCCTTGTGGTTTATATAACTAAAAGAATAAAGGGTTTGGCAAATTGCAAGAATGGTCCCTGCTGTTTATTACTAAAAGGGAGTTTGAAAATTTGCAAAAACAGTCCTTGTGTTTTATTAAACCATTTTCCTTATAAAATAACTTTTAAAACTTGGCATTTTTGGCCCCTTTTCTTTATTTTTTCATTTTTAATTATAAAACAAGTTTTTAAAATTTACATTTTTGGTCCTTGAGTTTTATAAAAAAAAATGTTTTGGGCTATTGGGCTTGTATTGGGCCCACTGGGTTTGGGTTTGGGCCCAATAAGGTGTGTGGGCTTGTATTGGGCCCATTTTAGTGTGTTTGGGCCCAATAAGGTACAGGTTTGTTTATTGGGCTTTTTCAAGCCCAATAAGGTTATGGAGTGGGTTTTGTGTGTACAATGGCTGAGATTGGCTGTAACTGGGCTAGGATTGGGCCTTCAAAGTCTTCACAGTCTTTGTCAATTGCACACAAATGGGCTGTTGTAATTGATTGAGGGCCCATTTGGTCTTCACAGTCTTCATAAATATACTATTGGGCTTTCCCGGCCCATCAGATGGGTAAAGATTGCATCCAATAGTATTCTTCAGTTCCGGCTCCGGTTTGACTGCTGATTCTTCAGTATTGACTCTGACTTTGGCATTTTTGGACTTTGGCCTTGATTTTGCACAGTCTTTTCCATTCCATGCTCAGTTTTGTCATTTTGGCTGGGTTTTCTGTCTTTTTGTTGATATCCACTTCCTGCACAATACAAATGCAAAACAAACATATATTTGGCAGTTTTTGTCTGTTTTTGGTCATTTAAGCTCGTTTTTAGAGGTAAAAGATATGTGTAATTAAGCACTTAATCCAAAATAGGGCTCCTCATAATAGAATGTGACCGCACCGAACTAACATATTTTTGGTAGGTCCTGTCTTCGGTCCATCATTTTCCTCATATTCGGTCTTCGGTCCGGTCCAGTCCGGTTCGGTCTTATGCTTTGTTGGACCGGACGGACGAAAAATATTTTGTCACTAAATCACCCTTGAGTTTTTTTGGAACGGCAATTGTGGCTACATGGCCCCTAGCCCAGAAGGCGTAGCGAGCCCACACAACCAGGTTGGGTCCAGCCCAGAAGGCAATGACACCCTTCCCTTTACGCACGCGAGAGGAAACCCCTATCGCCCTAGACAAGACTCGAACTTGAGACCTTGCCTAGGAGGGTAAAACCTTCCCCCAAAGCTCCTTAGGAGACCTCAGGTGGCCAACTGAGCTAAGCTCAGTTGGTTCTAAATCACCCTTGAGTACTTAGCAAATAACTTTGGTTTAAACATAATAAAGACAAAAGTAAACAAAATGGATCTTTAAAACTTTCGTAAAATGTGCAACTGTTATAATTTTCACTTTTTAGAAAGTTTGAGTAAAACTAGACTTTTGCTTACACTTTTATGAAAACTCTAAGTAAACATATACTTTCACTTACAACTTTTTTTATGTGTCATTAAATTGTGTCACTAAAAGTCCTTTTTTGTAGTGTGAGTGTTACTTTGACATCATAAATATATACAGTAATAAGTAAATTATCATTATTATTAATTACTAAGAAGAAATATAGAGAAGTTATTAAGATATGCTGATGGAAGAGAAAAAAACCGGCTTTCGGTTTTCCATGTTCCAATTGAATTTTTAAAGCTTTATCAAGTCTTGTAACAATATCATCTATATTTGGACGTTGTTATTGTTGGATTATGTGAGTTGGATACGCTTTTATACGATTAGAATTACGTGAGCCTATTGGGGGCACACACGTTAAACACTCAGAATACATTTAATATACCTCACGGAATGTGTTTAAATGGCATTAGCTTGTTACCGTTTAATAACTAGCTTAATGTACGTTTAAATATAATAAACCAAAGGGACTTAATCGACAAAAACGAAACCTTATGGGTGCCTTGGTTTGGCCGGCCCCTATGGTTTCATGAGAGGGAGTTTGTGTCGAGTAAGGAGTATAGGAAGGAAGGGATTGAAGTGCAAGTAATGAGCATTCCTTGTTCAACAAGGAATGGGATATAGGTGCCTATATAAACACATATACCCTTCTCTCATTCTCCACGCATTCAATACTTCAATAACCTAAAATTGTTTTCGGTTTCTTTTCCTCAAAAACCTCAGCCGAGTTCAACCTTCAAGGTTTTCGGTTTTCCTTCTTTTCCTTGTTAGATTATCGGTTCAACCCATTAAGGGTTATTAGGTGCGATTTGAGCTACCACTTAGCTCGAACTCGATTTAAGGAAGATCACAGGTTCGGTTTAAGGGTTGTCCATGTCGACAACTGTTTAGAAACCATTCGGGTTTCGTGGTTCTTGGATTTTCGGTTGTACCGAATTTGGTGAAACCCTAACTAGGGTTTTTGGTGATTTACTGTATAAAACAAACTAGGGTTTGTGGTGATTTTCAATCCAAGTAAAGTGACACGTGGTGTTAGAAAGACGTGAAGTAAAGGCTAGTAAATTGGTGTGTTCGTTGGACGTGTTGTGTGATCAACCGTAGAGGTGGTAACTTAACCATTAACTTTCGAGCTTGTTTGTTGGTCTTTTTATACATGTTACTCGCAGTTTTGAATCAGGAATCACTAAAGGAGCCAAACATTATCGTGCCAAAGTTCACTACCTTCGGGAAGTTATAGAATTTGGTGACGTTAAGATAGAAAAAGTTTACACAAATAATAACTTAGCTGATCCGTTTACAAAAGCTTTAGCTTTTCGTAAGCATTCAGAACATACTAGAAACATGGGAATGTTTCGAGCTAGTGATCTCATGTAAATTTGTGTTTTTCATTAGAATTTAGATAATTAGAGATTGTAAGACAATTTTTATTTTGTGATGAATAAAGATACTTGGTTTTTGTTTTCATTCATATAATAATTGTTTATCCTATATTTGCATGTTTAATCCTTGGATGTTTATCATTCTAAATATGTCCATTGTCGGTTAGCAATATGGGAATATTGTTACTAAAGACAAATGTGAGTATTGGTTATATTCGTTGAATATATGGATGGTTCCCGCCTTACTCATATGTTATTCACAAGGGTTGCATATTGGACACCCTAACTTTCAGATATTTACTTTTGGATCCACGTCATGAGTAAGATATCGAAATGATTAAATAAGTCATCCTTAGATTTGAGATACAAGCAAGTTTTGCATGTGTGGATATCACTTTTTAAGTATAAGTCAAACGCTATCCTGAATAAGGTAGTTATAAAGGTTATTCTTAGAAGTGATGTGAAGCAGCATTCCACAACACTTGTAGTCAACAAAGAATTTGTTCCTCCACTTGATATGTGCAGAATGATACCATGGCGCCTTTCTAGAATTAATCAGATAATTGCATAGCCGTACCCAAAGGGCAATTCAAGATGATTCTTGATTACATTTGGTATATCTGAATTAACTTCTATAATGAGAAACTACATGGTTAAACTACATGGAATGAGTTAGGATCCATATCTATGGTTTAACGATATATGTAACAAAGAGATGATAATACTAGCAAGAAATAACTAACCATTGAGTTGAGATTGTTCTTGAAACTTTTATCTCAAGTATTTCTAATTTTAAGACAATTATGAGTGTTGCTAGATGTTTCCGTTGTTTGTATAAATGTCAATCTACTACTCCAACTCCCAAGTGGGAGCTGTTGGATTATGTGAGTTGGATATGCTTTTATACGATTAGAATTCAGTGAGCCTATTAGGGGCACACATGTTAAACACTTAGAATATATTTAATATACTTCACAGAATGTGTTTAAATGGCATTAGCTTGTTACCGTTTCATAACTAGCTTAATGAACGTTTAAATATAATAAACCAAAGGGACTTAATCGACAAAAACGAAACCTTATGGGTGCCTAGGTTTGGCCGGCCCCTATGGTTTCATGAGAGGGAGTTTGTGTCAAGTAAGGAGTATAGGAAGGAAGGGATTGAAGTGCAAGTAATGAGCATTCCTTGTTCAACAAGGAATGGGATATAGGTGCCTATATAAACACTTATACCCTTCTCTCATTCTTCACGCATTTAATACTTCAATAACCTAAAATTGTTTTCAACCTTCAAGGTTTTCGGTTTTCCTTATTTTCCTAGTTAGATTTTCGGTTCAACCCATTAAGGGTTATTAGGTTCGATTTGAGCTACCACTTAGCTCGAACTCGACTTAAGGAAGATCACAGGTTCAGTTTAAGGGTTGTCCAAGTTGACAACAGTTTAGAAACCATTTGTGTTTCATGGTTCTTGGATTTTCGATTGTACCAAATTTGGTGTAACCCTAACTAGGGTTTTTTGTGTTTTTCGGTATAAAGCAAACTATGGTTTGTGGTGATTTTTGATCCAAGTAAGGTGACACGTGGTGTTAGAAAGACGTGAAGTAAAGGCTAGTAACTTGGTGTGTTCGTTGGACGTGTTGTGTGATCAACCGTAGAGATGGTAACTTAAGCACTAACTTTTAAGGCAATATACTCGTTGTTTGATTTAGGTCATTCAACAAGAGGTTAGTGTTTCTTACTTATTTGAGTGTTAATAATATATGCTAAACTAGATCCATATCCGCTGCGTACTCGTAGTAAACATGGTTTATTAGTTATAAAATCCCAACAGTTGCATCACGAGTCAACTCGTTTGGTGTTATGGGTTACACACTTGTAATACACGCTAGAACTGCATAATAGAAATTTTATTTATTGTTTTGACCGAAAAGTATGGCAACAATATGCAATTCTTGCCATAAAGAATAAGTAAAAATCTAGAATTTTGCCTTAATTACTTGTTAATTTAGAATGAATTAGAATAAACTTAGAATTAATAGTTAATTGAGATTTAAGCTTGCTATTCGTTTCATTATCCCGGCCTTAAGACTCACGCAATCATGTTATATGATGGATGTGGCGATCTAGGCACTTTAGCATAAAACATAGTGAGAGTCTTTTGGTTCTTCGTTTGGGGAAAACTCTTATGAGACCTCGGGGCATTATGTGATTTACTACTTTCTATTTAGAGTATGTCTTCATCTCATCCCAAAATTATGTCTGTTTTTTTAAGCTTATGTGTTTATACTCCTTGTGACTTATGACTATATGCTAATTAGTATTTGTAAACCTGGGGTTTTTTGGACAAATGTGTTATGTGTTATTTGCAAAACTGGGGTTTTTGGACAAATATAAAACGGACATTAAATTATACGAAACTTGTTTTCTTGGGAATTTTATATGTTTAATGCTTTTATCATATGATGAATCGCTACTGCACTATGACTTTAGTGGACTTCTAGGGTTAAATTGATTTTTAATCTTTTCCCGCGCCACTGCATGCTTAGGCATATGAGGCAATTATTGGAAGAACTTGTGTCTTCGGACACATGCAGTGTTAGGAATTCAGTTTTTAGTAAAGTGACGATCATTATCGATCTCACGAGTCGTTGTAATAGTTAGATGATCATATGTATTAATTAGTAATCTAACCGGTTCGGCTTATAGAAAGCCCAAGGAAAGCCCGGCCCGGCCCATGCTATGTAAGTATTTATACCCTCTCCACACATTGAGAGGGTGGTTGGTTGAATACATTTTCTCATTTTCTAGTGTGTGTTTTGAGTGTGTTCTTCCATCCACCTCTCTCTCTAACTCTCTCTCTCTCTAGTTTCATCTTTTATGTGAAATGGAATTCCTACATTGGAACATTCGTCATGGTTCTATCCTTGGTTCTTTAGTGGTTTAGTGTGGTTGTTGAGCTTATTTGTGCATGTTTGGGCTTATATATTCTCATGGCTTATGTTGTATTTGTTTTTCCTTAAACTTTCTCAATATCAAAAAACACTAGTCATGTTTTTTTTCTACTTAGGAGTTAAGGTTTACGTTTTTTTTTCTTTTCTTATTTTCTTATTTCTATTTATTTTATTTCTTTATGAAACAGTAAGGAACTGATCTCTTCTTGGTCCTTTGACAACCGATTCTATCAAGAAAAAAAAAAAACCCAATGGAACCGATCTAACAACTTCATTTGAGAACCCATCTATTGTGCTCTTTGAGAACCGATCTATTGCACTCTTTGAGAACCGATCTATTGTCCAACTCAGTGAGAACCGATCTATTGTCCAACTCTTTGAGGACCGATCTATCATCTCTTGTGTGGAAACTGATTTAGTAATTTAACAAGCACAAAACCTACACGTTTTCAGTCATTTTCGGGTTTTCGGTTTCGAGTTTCGGTTCATTACGGGACATCTATCATATTCCATTGTGATCGTAATCCTTTTTGGATCAACGTGGTATATTTGGTTTTCAACGACGATAATCATACGAGCTCGCAAGAAGAAAAATTCACTCGTTGCATTTTTTTCAATTTCAAAACGAAGAAGAAAGTCTAATATGGAGGGAATTGTTTCATTTATTAACAAGAATTCCAACTTATCACATGCAGTCCTTAGACCTCAAGCAAAGATCATCCTTAGTCCTTTGTTAGTTTATTAACCCTCAAAATTGAAACTGCTTTTCACCGTTAGTCGTTACATCTTATAATTCAGCCGTTAGCCCTCCAAAGTGAACCGTTATTGCACCGTTTGTCCTTGCAACTTTAATTAACAACCGTTAAGTATTTTTCTTGAATTTTGATTACACCGTTAGTCCTTGATTGTGTTTTAATCAACCGTTAATCATTTTAAGTTGAAAGTGTGATAACCATTCATCGTTTTAAGCTCATCAATTGTTAACAAAAGCTCAAGTACTTCACCAAAAACAATTCTTATTTTACTGTTTTTTCTTGATTTAGTAAAATCCCGTAAAAGATTATTCTTTTCACGGTTTAAGTCATAGAATTGTAAAATCTCATGAAATCGAATTGATTCATCATAACCACAACAACATCGCTTAATCTACTTAAGATCCTTAATTTCATTTCACACATCAAATTTCAATGGAATCTTTGAATTCTAATTCACAAGAGATAGAGCTGCATCAATTGCAACAAATGCAAGTCAAAGCAACGGAAAGTTGGATGGCATCTTTTCGACTACTTCATTCACTTCTCCAGAATCTTTCATACAATGAATTAAAAGTCACGGGAGGATTCGAACGGCCATTTTCGACACTCTTTGATCAAGATATTCAGACTTTCACAGGCTCAATGTTACTAAACTTGGATCAACTAGAAAAGCAACTTGACAAAGAAGAATTTCAAGAAACTGGATCCACGGATGATTTTAGAATACTCAAGACACAATTTCAACGGTTCATCAATTTTCGATACTATTTTGATGAAATTGATGGTCTAATGATACGCAAGTTCTTTCTAGCATACACTTGAACCAAGGTTCGACAATTCAGTGATACATTGATCCAGCACATGGAATCTCTTAAGGAGTCAATTCTAGAAAGAGAAAAGCATAAACGAGAGTATGACAAAAGGGTGAATGACCGAAAGATGCAGTCAAAAGAGGGAAAGGTTGGTTCAAGTAATGCATTGGATGCCACTTTAGTTGTTACCGAATATAGTGGGACACAGTCAGACAAACATGATACAAGCAGCAGATCTGGGAATGATACACATGCTAAGGATGTTGATATCAAACTTGTCAATGACAAAGAGCCAATGGCTGAGGTACAATTGATTGCTCAAAATAATGTACTTTCTAATAAACAACAACATTTTGTGCAATCTAAACCCACTTATGACACACATCTGTTAGAAAAGGTTGATAGAAATACCACTCCTGATTCAACAAATATGTGTCATAGGGGAGGAGAGATTGACCAGAATGCTGAAAAATGTTAAGTTTCACGTCCTTTACTTGATCCATCATTTGATAACATGACAACTGAATTTTCAAACCAATCTCTCGAGTCTGAAAATATTTCTCCCAAAAAGACCGTTGGCCAACTTCAAAAGGATTTTTCAAGGATGGAAGCACATTGTGTTAACATGGAAATTAAATATCAAAATCAAGCTTTAAAAGACGGGCAAAATGGTTAAATTTTAAATGAAACAAGTGAATTAGATTGTTAGTAAATTATTGTTGATAAACATTTTCATATATTCAAATTTCTAATAAGAAGAAATGCAGTGACTTATTTTGGATTGATCCTGAGATACATAATCCATGGTATAAGTTTCAGATGTTTGAATTGTATGTAACTTATAATCCTGTTGAAAGGTTTGTGTATGTTGAGCATTTAAGGGCTCAAGAATAGTTTGAACAAAGCAGAAAAAGTTGCATGTTTATGAAGATCGTGATTGCTTGCATTGTGGTGGTTGTTATGGTGATAAAGATGTAGTTTGTAGGCTATGTTTATGCATTTCCCTATGTTGTATGTAGTTTGTAAGTCTAGGTTGTAATGGATGATAATTTCTACAACTTCTTGTAAGTTGTTAATGGAAGCCAGTTCAATGGTTAGGACTTGGTTGTTCCACATATTTGTGCAGATAACTCTTGACACTAGTCATACTCCTTGAACATTCACTATCCAAGTACTAGATGGGCTCCTTGATGTGTCTCTTCTTAAAACCAAGATTAAAAGGGAAATTGAGGTACTTGAAACAATCAATATCGAATTAGAACATAATATGGCTAAATTACTTGCAGAGAATGAGAAGTTGCATAAGAAAAATAAGCATTTGAAATAAACTTACAAAGAACTTTATGATTCAATTAAAAAGACACGTGTTCAGAATAAAGACAATAGTGACTCTTTAATTTCTCAAATTAATCAAAAGTCTGTCGAAAATGCTGATTTAAAAGCTCAGATTCAGGAAAAGGTTTTTGCAAATGCAGCATTAAAAAATCGAATGCATTTAAGTCTGAGCGACCTAGAATTTCAAGACCACAGTTTGCCACCCAAGTTGATGAGAAAAATGATTTGTCAAAAACAGTCACTCCTCATTATTTGCCTAAAGTTATAGAATTTTCTCCTGCAAAACCTCAGCATGTGAATGCACCTAGCTTTTCTAGGAATAATAAAAAAGAATCGTATGATTCTAATGATATGGCTCATACTTACTTTCTAGAAGAAGCTAGGAAAAAGACACACGACAGAAATAGGA
>BQNB010039599.1:0-47959 GCA_026074375.1 Tanacetum coccineum
AGCCATCCAAGAAATGGCTGAGTACTCTCAGAAATGGCATAATGGAACATCATCAAGGACCAGAAGTACTGAAACTTCTGATGGACTTGCTGCTATCCAAGCCTAACTCAACAATCTCGGGCGAGAAATAAAGAAAGTAAATGAGAAAGTATACGCTGCTCAGGTCAGATGCGAATTGTGCAAGGGACCACATTATACAAAGGATTGTCCATAAAAGGAAGAAGGAAAAACATTAGAAGAAGCTTATTATACATAGTTCGGTGCACCCTATCAACATGGAGGACAATATAGAGCAGCAGGGCCAGGATTCTGCCAATGAAACAATGAAAACTCTTTATACCCTGATCGAAGACCAAGCCTAGAAGAATCACTGACCAAATTTGTTGGGAATTAAAAGTCTTCATACTTAGTACTGCCAAGCCAAGAGTTAGTACTGCTCAAATTGTAACTGTCAGTACTAACCAGTTAGTTCTGCTAGAGTAAGTTAGTACTGCCAGTACTAACTTAAGACTATTGAAGGACTTAAGACTGTTGGATGAAGATTAAGACTGCTAAAGTAATAAATACATGTCAAGAGATTTGTATGGACTTATTCAGAGTATATTCTATATAGTTAGAAAGACATGTATATGATTAGAATTATAGAAGATTTGTAGTTATCTTGTAAAGGACTCCTTAGTGTATAAAAGAAGATCCTAGGTTATGGTGTTAGATAGATGTTTTTGATATATAGCTTCAAGGTTGTAAACCCTAGTACTACACACAATACTCGTATTATTGATAATAATAATATTGGAGGTTTTCAGTAATATCATTGTTCATACAGTTTACTATTTTATTAATATTCTTCTAAGTATTAAAGAGTAGATTCCGCATACTCTTTAGTATTCACAAAGTTTCTACCATAGTTGTTTTGGATTTATCCAAAGTAACTTAACCTTTACAAGCTAAGGAATCGATCTTAAGTTGGGATTAACAAGTTGTATCAGAGCTTGTGGTTTAAAACTTTGATTTAGAAGAAACTAACAAGAAGAACTCCAACCTCACAAGGAAGAGATAGATCTATAAACTGGTCAAACCAGTACTACTACAAAGTTGCCCATTCTCAAACAGGGTGAATATGATATGTGGAGGCTATTAATTAAGCAATACTTTCAAGTACAAGACTATGCTCTATGGGATGGCATAAAGAATAGAAACTCATTCAAACCAGCAGCTCAAACAACAACAAATGTTGATGGTACCTCAACTACACTAATACCAGGTCCTGTAACTACTGAAGAAAAGGCTCAAAAGAAGAATGATGTAAAATTCAAGAATTGTTATCTCTGATGATGAAGATGATTTGGAGGATCCTTCCAAATAGGGGAGGATGATAGATGAAATTGATCAAGATCCTGGCATCTCATTGGTACAACATGATGTAAAGATTCAGGGGAGGTATGAGCATGATATGGAGTTTGAAATAGATTTCAATGATGCGCAGGAAGTTTCTACTGCTGAGACTCTATTTTTAACAGGCTTCAGAAGATTGTAAGTCTGCTGGCTATCTTGGGTGAAAATATTTCACAAGAAGATCTTAATTTGAAGTTTTTGAGAAGTCTGCCTTCTGAATGGAATACTCATGTTGTGGTCTGGAGGAATAAACCTGATCTAGACACAATGAGCTTTGATGATCTCTACAACAATTTCAAGATTGTTGAACAAGAGGTTAAAGGAACTGTAAGCTCAAGCTCAAGCTCAAGTTCTCAGAATATGGCGTTTGTGTCATCCCCTAGCAGTACTAATGAAGTTAATACTGTTTATGGAGTTAGTACTGCTAACACTCAAGTTAGCCCTGCTAGCACTCAAGTTAGCACTGCTAGTACTCAAGTTAGTACTGCTAACTTAAGCGATGACACTGTTTATGCATTTTTGGCCAGTCAATCAAACGGGTCTCAACTTGTATATGAGGACCTTGAACAAATCCACGAAGATGACATAGAAGAAATGGATTTGAAAATGGCAGTTACATTATGAGCAAGAGGATCAAGAAAGTTTTTTCAGAAAAACTGATAGAATTATCACTATCAACTGGGGAGTGACACAGCTGGATATGACAAGTCAAAGGTGGAGTGTTTCAACTGTCACAAGATGGGATACTTTGCAAGGGAATACAGAGGACCTAGGAACCAAGATAGTAGGAACAGAAATCAAGACAACTCTAGAAGGACTGTAAATGTGGAAGAAACTTCTTCCAAAGCCATGTTGGCTATTAATCGAGCTGGTTTTGACTGGAGCTATATGGCAGATGAATGAAGTCCCTACAAACATGGTTCTTATGGCTTTTTCAGACTCTGAGGTACATAATGACAAAACTTGTTCAAAAACCTGTCTAAAAAGCTTTGAAACTCTTAAAACTCAACTTGATGATTTAAAATAGAGTTTAACAAATCTGAGTTCAATTTAGCAAATTATAAAAGAGGGTTAGCATCTGTAGAAGAGCAACTTGTATTTTACAAAAAGAATGAGGTTATTTTTATGAGCAACTTGATGTCCTAAAAAGAGATATCTCATATAAAGACTCAGAATTTAGTATGCTTAAAAGTGAGTTAGAAAAGCTTAAGCAAGAAAAAGAAAGCAATCAACTTAAAATTGAAATTTTTTTAATGCTTCTAAGAGTCTAGACAAATTGATAGGGAGTCAGATACTTGATAAAAGTAGAAAGGGTATGGGGTTTTGTAAGCTATAATGTGTTCCACAAGACCATCCTCCTCTATAGTAATTTTCACCCCCAAACCTTGATTTGTCCAAATCTGGTCTAGAGGAGTTCCAACAGCCTGAGTTTGAAGGCTATGGACCTAAGACTAGTAAGAATGTCAGTAAAGATACTTCTAATGAGGTTAGGGAATCTCCTGATGCCCAAAATGGTTAAGAAGTTGGTGTCAGATGATAAGTTAGAGAAGAAAACTGTTTTCCTACTGTTGCTAAGATAGAATTTGTTAGACCTAAACAACAAGAAAAAACAGTTAGGAAACTAGTTAAGTATGCTGAGATGTACATGTCACAAAGTCCTAGGGGAAATCAAAGAAACTAGAATAATCAGAAGTCCCAACAGCTAGGAAGTGACTTTGTGATGTACAATAAAGCTTGTTTTATCTGTGGAAGTTTTGACCATGTGAGCTATCTGCAATTACCATAAAGGAAATGTTGGTATCGGAATAAATTATACAAGGGTGAATTACAATTATTCTGCTAAAAAGGCTCAACCTAGTGCTCACAGGAACATGGCTCCAAGAGCAGTTTTAATGAAAACTGGCCTAAGACCACTTAATACTGCTAGGCCTGTTAATACTGTTCATCCCAAAACTACAGTTTATAGTAGTAGACCAATTCACGTATTTTCTAAATCATCAGACAATCAACTGTATATAGAGGACCTATAAAATAAAAACACACATTAACTAAGCCAAAAATTAGCTAAAAAGTTTTTTTTAATACTGCAAAGAAGTTTTTTACTGCTAAGGTCCAAAAGCAGTTTAACT
Organism: Tanacetum coccineum; assembly: GCA_026074375.1. Classification (NCBI taxonomy): domain Eukaryota; kingdom Viridiplantae; phylum Streptophyta; class Magnoliopsida; order Asterales; family Asteraceae; genus Tanacetum; species Tanacetum coccineum. The sequence continues at coordinate 3,525 of BQNB010039599.1, forward strand.
ACTGTTAGCAAATTCAGCAATAGTTAACTGCTGTTAAGGGCAAATCAGGTTAATGCCTGTTAAGGCATTCGGCATGTTTGGTTTGAACCTACCAAACTTAATAGTGGCATCAATTACTTTGAAGAAACATAATTTATTTTGAGGCACGAGGCAGATCCAATTCAGTGATAGCTTGGGTCCCCACAAGACACTAATTTCCCTTATTTTTATTTGCAGGTCAACCATCAAAAAAGAAATCAATGCTAGTTGATAGTGATAGCTCAAGCACATGACAGGAACATGTCCTATCTCTCAAACTTTAAGGAATTTGATGGAGGATATGTTACCTTTGGGGGATGAGCCAAAGGAGGGAAAATTACTGGTAAAGGAACTCTTAAAACTGATAAGCTTGATGTTAAGGATGTGTACTTTTGACAAGGAGATACAGATTTAACTTGTTTAGTGTTTTCACAAAATGTTGACAAAAAGAATATGTTTCTTTACTGACACTATAGCATTATTTGTTCGTCTCCTGACTTTAAGTTAGCTGATGAAAGTGAGGTTTTACTAAAGTTCCTAGAAAGAACAACATGTACAGTGTTGACATAAAGAATATTGTTCCTAAAGAGAGTTTAAATTGTCTTGTTACAAAGGCCACACTTGATGAATCAATGCTATGGCATTGGAGGCTAGGTCATGTAAATTTTAAAACTATTAATAAACTTGTTAAGGAAAATCTTGTGAGAGGTTTACCTTTAAAAATAAAACGTTTTGAAAATGACCAAACTTGTGTTGCTTGCCTTAAGGGAAAACAACACAAAGCCTCTTGTAAGTCCAAGATTCATAACTCTATTACTCAACCTTTATTCATGTCACATATAGACTTGTTTGGTCTAACTTTTGTGAGCAGCTTAATGAATAAGAAATATTGTCTAGTTGTCACTGATGATTATAGCAGATTTACTTGGGTTTTCTTTTTAGCATCTAAGGATGAGACTAGTGGCATTCTTAAAAGCTTTATAACTGAGATAGAAAATCTAGTTGATAAGAAAGTAAAGATAATCAGATGTGACAATGGAACAGAGTTCAAAAATAGAGTTATGAGTGATTTTTGTGAAAAGAAAGGAATTAAGAGGGAATTTAGTGTAGCTAGAACTCCTCAGTAAAATGGTGTTGCTGAGAAGAGAAATAGGACACTAATTGAGGCTGCTAGAACTATGTTAGCTGACTCCTAATTTACCCTCCTACATTTTTTGAGCTGAAGCAGTTAATACTGCTTGCTATGTGCAGAATAGGGTATTAGTAGTTAAGCCTCATAATAAGACCCATTATGAACTAAAAACAAAAACAAAAAAAAAATAAAAAAAAAAAAAAAAAATAAAATTTAGAGGTAGGAAACACACCTAGCTCTAAGCACATGAGACCATTTAGGTGTCTGTTACCATTCTTAATACCTTAGAATTATATGGCAAGTTTGATAGAAAGTCACATGAAGGATTCTTTGTTGAATACTCATTAAATAGTAAGGCTTTTAGAGTATACAACATCAGAACCAGGAAAGTAGAAGAAAGTTTACATATTAGGTTCTTGGAGGATAAGCCTATTATTGCAGGTTATGGACCAAAGCTGGCTATTGATATTGAGGTCCTAACAAAATCAATGAATTATTTTGCCCTTGATGTGCAGTACAAACTTCTAATGATTATGTAGGTATAGAAAAAGTGGTCGTACAGGGTATATCTAGCAAAGATACAGGATCTACCAAGACTACATTTTGATGCCAACTGGAAAGATGGTTCACTATTTGATTCTTCTTTAAAGAATGCTAGTAATGATGAACCACAACCTTCTAGTGATGCTGGAAAGAAGGATGATGAAGGTGTATGTAAAGAAAGTGGAATTGCTGATCAAGAGAAATCTAAAAACAGTACTCAAGGTGTTAATACTGCTGGGCCAAGTATTAATACTGAACCAAACATGTTTTCTTTGGTTGGGAGATAATGGCTACAACTTGAAGCACACATGTTGATCTTCTTTGGTGGAGAAACAGAATTGTGATATGAGCAACATAACTATACTAATCCATGCAAAACCAGTCCCTTCTACTCCCAACATAACAAGAATCTATAAATATCATTTACGTGATCATGTGATTGGTGGAAGTATAGTCTGGTGTATTTGACCAGGAGATTGGACAAAGACTACAAATGAACAAGGGTTTATTAGTGCTGTTTATGAAGGGAAAACTCATGAAGACCTTCATACTTGTTTGTTTGCTTGTTTCCTATCCCAGGAAGAGCCCAAAAAGGTAATCCAAGCATTAAAAGATCTAAGCTAGATAGAAGCTATGCAAGAAGAGCTTCCTAAAGTTCAAGTTACAACAAGTTTAGACCTTGGTGGATTTACCACATGGCAAAAGAGCCATTGGTACTAAATGGGTGTACAGGAACAAGAAGGATGAAAGAGGTATTGTGATTAGAAACAAGGCAAGGCTGGTTGCACAGGGTTACACTCAAGAAGAGGGAATAGATTATGATGAGGTTTTTTGCTCCGGTTGCTAGATTGAAGCAAATAGGCTATTCTTAGCCCTATGCTTATTCAAAGACTTTGTATATACCAGATGATATGAAGAGTGCATTTCGTATGGCAAGATTGAAGAGAGAGTTATTTCTAACAACCTAAGGGTTTGAAATCCATAGTTCACTGACAGAGTTTATAAGGTAGAAAAGGCATTATATGGTCTACATCAAGCTCATAGAGCTTGGTATGAGACTTTATCTACCTATTTATTGGACAATGGATTTTAAAGAGGTCAGATAGATAAGAATTTGTTCATTAAAAGAGTCAAAAGTGATATTCTACTAGTTCAAGTATATGTTGATGATATCATTTTTGGATCTAATAAAAAGAAGTTATGGCACTAAGTTGAGCATTGATGCACAGAAGTTCCAGATATTTCTATGGTGATGCTAACTTTCTTCTTAGGACTACAAGTGACACAGAAAGATGATAGGATTTTCATCAGTCAAGACAAGTAGGTGGATGAAATCTTGAAGAAGTTTTGTTTTTTAACTGTGAAGACATCAAGTACACCTATGGAGACTTCAAAGCCATTGCTCAAGGATGCAGAAGCTGAAGATGTTGATGTTTACTTATATAGATCAATGATTGGATCATTGATGTACCTAACAGCTTCAAGGCCTGATATAATGTTTGTTGTATGTGCTTGTGCAAGATTTCAAGTCACACCTAAAGTTTCACATCTTCATGCTGTGAAAAGAAGTCCTTTAGATACTTAGAAAGTGTCAACTACACTAAATTGGGCCATTAAGTATCCTAAGGACTCACCATTTGACTTGAAAGCTTATACTGATAGTGACTATGCTGGTGCAAGTTTAGACAGGAAATCCATAACAGGTGGCTGTTAATTTCTTAAAAGCAGATTGATTTTATGGCGATGCAAGAAGCAAACTATAGTTGCCAACTCTACTACTGAAGCAGAGTATGTAGTTGCTGCTAGTTGCTGTAGACAAGTACTTTGGATTCAAAATCAAATGGCTGATTATGGTTACAACATCATGAATACTAAGATTTTTCATGACAATGAAAGCACCATCTGCATAGTTAAGAATCCAGTGTTTCACTCAAAGACTAAGCACATTGAGATTAGACATCACTTCATCAGAGATTCAAATGAGAATAAGCTTATTCAGATGATCAAGATTCACACAGATCAGAATGTTGCAGATTTACTCACAAAAGCATTTGATGTTAGCAGATTTCAATATCTGATTGCAAGTATTGGAATGCTTAACCTCTGAATATAGATAAAGGGGAGGTTAATAGTGATACGTACAGAGTATGCACAAATGATGCTTGAAACAGCAGCTGATGATGCAATTCAAGTTAGTACCGTTGACCTAACTTACTACTGATATGTATAATTACTACTGCTGTTATAATTAATTCTGTGAGACTTGAGTGAGTTCAAAAACAGAAAGAGAGATGTGTAAAATAAAACAGACAAGCGTTTAAGCGTGAGAAAAAAGAAATAAATAGATGTATTGAGTTTAAAAACATAAAAGAAAGATAGATGTGTGAATAAATACAGATAGAGTGTTTAAGTGAGAAAAAGAAATGAGAGATATAGTGAGTTCAAAAACAGAAAGAGAGATGTGTGAAAAAAACAGACAGAGTGATTCAGTGAGAAAAAGAATTAAGAGATAAAGTGAGAATAAAAGCAGAAAGAGAGCTTGTGAGAATCAACATTCATGTTGGAAATGCTTTTTGGAACGAAATTGAAGTTAAGGCTGGTACTTCAAATGTTAGTACTGCTAGCCATTACTTAGTACTAATTAGGGCATTACTTAGCGCTGTAACTTTACTTAGTACTTGTTGGGCATAATTAGTACTGTTATGGCTAAACTTAGTACTTCTGCTAGCCTAACGGTTAATACCGTTTGGGGCATAACAAATTTTTGGCTATTAAATATAGCCGTTGAGATAATTATGCCAAATTCTTCACTTATAGGTTTCCTTAAATTGGATAATTCATGAACTTTCTTTAACTCATAAGATTTATTCACGATAAACATCCAATTCTATTCAGTCGGTCTAATCAAAACCTTAAGTGCTCTCTATATAATCTCAATTGACTTTGCCAAACACACATACTCTCATAAACGAACCTAACCCAGACCTCAATCGATCTTTTCTTAATCAACAATGGCGAATTTGGAGTTCTGTGACACACACAACATGGGACACATCAACTCACTTAAAGAAAACAGAGGGCAGTGAAGGATTTCATCAAATAGTGGATTTTCTCAATAAAAGTCACATTCTTTATGCTCTTACTGAAAATCCCATTATCTATGTTTCTTTTATTCAACAGTTTTGGTAAACTGCTACTGCAAGCACCATTGATAATGGAGAAATGGAAATAACTGCTACAATAGATGTGGAAAGATTACGATGTGTACTTGATGCAAACTAGTAGGAGGCATCTCAAGTAGAAGATTCTGATGGTATTAGTAATTTGCCTACTATTGAAATTTTTAAACAACTTGCTCTTATGGGTATGTGTCCAATTCTGACAAATTGACCTTTCAAAAGGGACACTTTTCCCCTCAATGGAGATTTTTGATCCATACCATCCTTTATTGTTTAAGTTTCTAAGAAGGAATGCTTGTGGAACATTCAGTATGTAAAAAATAAAGCAATATAGCAACTGCTATTATTTTGCTGTTGGCCACTAATAGGAAGATTAATTTTTTTAAAACCTGATTTTTGATGGAATGGTGAAAAACTTGGGTAGTAAACACAAATTTTTAATGTATCAAAGGTTTATTCAAGTATTTTTAAACAAGCACAATAGACCGCTTCTACCTCACAAAAGAACTTGTATTGCTCATACCCATACATAAAAACTTTTTAGCAATATGAGGAGGGCTTCTAAGGGTTATACTGGGGTGGACATTCCATTGTTTCCAACAATGCTTGTTTAGGGCCCAATTTTTTAGGGTGAAAGATCAACAGTCCCAGTTAAGTCCCATCACACACCCACAGGTGCTCCATCAACCTCACAACCACATCTTTCACTAAAACTTAGGAGTTCTATCAGACAGGAAACTGAGGTTCCTTAGCCCATTTCTCCTCTTCACACCAATGTAGCAGATGAGGCTGCTTCCATAGTTGTGGATGTCAGATATGGAGGGGCTGTGATTCGTAGTTTTGTATACCTAAAATATATATAAAATATAATACTTTTAAAAGAGAAATTAAGAAAGTTACCAAGTTACCCTTGATAAAATTCACTCTCAAAAATATATATAATATAATATAAAATACGTATGTTAAACCGGGTAAGTATGATCACCCGGGTCGTTTCCCCAACGACTAGTGAAATTGAAACCACGTTTAGGTTCGGATCCTGATTTGAATGGAACAAAAGATTTTTTTTGGATAAGCTATTACTACAAAATTAAGAAGCAACAAATAATGACAATTAAGCAAGTAGACAAACTAAAATTTCACTAAATAAAGAAAAATTGCCGAAAATTATTAAAAATAAAAGCCCTAATTTTTATCTTTTTTATTAAAGTTTAATTAAACTAATTAAAAAATTAACCCTAATTACTAATTAAAACTAATAAACTTAATTAATAACTAAACTAATGGACTAATATTGCAAAGATCTAAGAGACTAACAGAGAAACTAACAGACTAACGGAGGGACTAACTGAAAAAACAACTAAGAGTGAAAAAAGTACACTTACTACCACTGAGAATACTACTCCGATCACAAATTAAGTCCAATAAGCATTCGAAATTTTAAAGAGCTTAAAATGAAAAACTCAAAGAAGCAAAGTTGTAAAGGAAGATAGGAGAACAACTTTAACAAAAGCACTATAGTCTGAAACTCAAAGATAAGCTCTAAAAAGAGCTTATTAAACAAGCTAGCTGCTACAGAAACTCAGGGTTTTGGGCTATTAATTACTAAATCAGACTAAATGAAGCTCAAATTAAGCCTTAAAGTTAAAGAAAAAGGAAAATGATCTAGGAAGTTATGAAGTGCTTTATACAATGAATACAAAGAAATCTCTCTAGCTAGAGCACTTTAAACAACTAAAATTTAGCATGAACTAAGCAAACTCAGAAAATAAGCAAGATAACACAAAATCCAAATGAGCTTAAAAGCTTAAAAAAACTAAACTAGACTCTAAAACTTTAAGGGCTTAACAAACTACTTATAATCTATCTAATTGAGCTAGAAAATCTAGATCCATAAGCTAAATTAACAAATTTAAATCAAAAGTTTTCTAAGTACTTTTTTTGGCTTTTAACTTGTATGACAAGCAAAAATAAAGCTAAACAATAAAGCTTAGAAAAAGAAATTAAAGACTTAAACTTATATTAAGCTATATTAAAAACCTAAGTTTCTCTACAAGTTTTATAAACTAAAATCCAAATACTGTTTCTTAAATTAAGCTAAGACACAGCAGTTCAAACTGAGTTATAATGGTAGTGTAAAAGTTCAGCAGTACTTTCAAGTGAAAGAACTGCTGATGCAATTTGACTTTTAAGAACAAAATAAGCTATGAAATAAGCTAGAAAAAAGAATTCTAAAGCTAAATTCATAATAAGCTATAGCTAAACTTAATACTACTGAATTAGCCAAAATCTAACAGTACTAACTTGTGAAAAGCAGTACAAACATTGAAGTAATACTTGGCTAGTGCAAGGTTCAGCAGTACTAACTTATGTTAGTACTGCTAGTGCAAATCAAGATTGCACTAATCCAAACACTACTTAACCATTATGACAGATTTGAGAAAAGCTTTTTAAGAGAAATCTAATGAACAAATGCTAAATACCAGATAAAAACTAGCTTAAAACAAACTTATCAATCATGATTAAACAACTGAATAATAAATTCTAAGATCTTAACTAATTAATCTAATATTTTGATTTAATGAGTTTTCTTATACAAAAATTAGTACAATACTGATCTATAACTATTTAAGCAAAAACAGATGAAAGCACATAACTAAATAGCACTAGAAGAGATATTTAAACACTAACAAGCAAAGAGAATAAGCAATAAAAGATCTAAACATACAACAATAATATCCTAATTTATAACTAGAATTTAAAAGGAAAAATGAAAGAGAAACTACAAACTCCTCTACTAACAAGAGGGACCAATAAAGGCCATCTACCAAGCTCTCTAGCTTATTAGATAAGCAGAGTAAAGTCCATAGGGAATCTCTTCCAAGTGTAAGATCCCCTACCAAAAACTCAAATGACAATAAATCCATAATAGGTTATAAACTATTTAAGGTTTAGATAAGATTAATACCGAATTCAAACAGCTCTATTTCAGCTTATAGACTGAAAGAGCTTATTATGAGCTTATTAAGATAATTTTAGCTTATTAAGAGAGCTTATGACTTAAAATGAGAGCTTAGAAAATGAGATTTAAAACCATAAAAACTGAATTTCATTAAATTAAAGAAAGCAGATTACAATACGTGAAAAAGGAAAATTACATTTAAGGGAAATACGAAAATTTAAGTAACAAGTTAATAAAAACTAAAAAAAATCCCACTCCCTATGTGTGTGAGAATGAGGCCTATTTATAGTGCCAAGCTGAAGCTTCTAGGATCTCTAGCCCTGCTCTCCAAACTTTCAATCCTGGCCAATCATTTCTTCAATCATTTGAGCTTCATTTGTAGCCGTTGGATCAAATTGTGGACACCTGAGGATTGCCAGCGTGTCATTCCATTGATGTGACGCTGTGTTTCTTTGCGAGTAATTTAGTACAAAAACCCACATTCCATTGTGCTTTCTCAAAATCCACGTGAGCTTCTTTGATAGGGATTGGCCAATGGGAGGGTTTGGTGATGTAATTCTCTGCCATGTCAGTCCTTGTCAACCGAATTGTCCTTTGTACCCTCAATTTTAAAAACCCCTATTGATGTAAAGTGGAGGTTAAATGGGGAAGAAACGAAGAACATGAATGGGATTTACCCGCCTATTTTATAACTGAAATGGGTAAAACTCGGCTGGACTTTGCCCTCTTGGCAATTTTAGCCCCTTTCTTTGATATTCTATTTCTAGTTATAAATAACTTCGGAAATTTTCAAGATTGGTCCTTGTGGATGTTATAAAAGGATTTTAGCTAAGGCTTGGGCTGAGGCTTGGCTTCTTTGGCTTCTTTTTGGCTCTTCTGATTCTCGTAGTCCGTTGTTTAGCCTTGCTTTTGACTGTTTTCTAGTGATTTTTGACTATTCCCGTACCTGCACACACAAAAACACAAATACAAGCATATTTTTTGCCATTTTTGGTCTGTTTATTTGGGTTTAATTGGGGATATTTTAAGCATTAAAAGATAAGTGTATTCTAACACTTATCAAACTTTCTCCAAACTAAACGATTGTGTGTCCTCACGCAATATCACAATGCTTATAAAACCAAATACCCCAAAATACCCCAATCTAAACCCTTGAAAAGTAGCAAAAATTTTTGGTTTGAGAAGATAAGAGAACACAAGATATAAAACACACCGAATCATCCCATTTTCTAAAGATTTCTCTTTTTATGATTTTTTCTTGATAATTACAAAACCTAACTACAACATATTTTGTGTTGACATAATGTAAATGAGTTTCATCACCGGTCAATAGTAACTTTTTAGGAACATAAGAAAAATAGAAAAGCACAATTAAGGTCTAAAAGATCACTTCATCATCCCGATTATCACTTCTCCCATGCTAAAAAAATAAGATCCTGCTAATTACAGAACTTAATGATCTAAAGAAACCATATAATAACAAACTGTGAATTCTCTTCCCCGACCTAAATCATAACTTAGGTGAGTCTGTGTTCAAATTAATAAAACCGATAAATTCCACATTTAGATAGTTTGAAATCCGACAAGCTATACATAGGGGCCTTTTGGCTAATATTGTTAATCACTTATAAGAATCACAACTCAAAGCAAACAAAAACCCTCCTTACTAAGACATCAATGGTTCACTTGTTCCATGAATGACTTTCTTCACTAGAGGCGATCCCAACCGACATCGTAAGTGCTAAGGCATTTGACAACCCCAGCCGAGAATACTAACCGAAACGCATGAACTTCCGATGAAAAATCTTTGTAACTTTATGCAAACCTTAGCTTCACAAAGAATACCTTGGTTTTAGAAATGAAACTTTACAATTTATTTTCTAACTTTGCAACTTTATTTATTCATCTATTTATTAGGTTAGGAGTTGGTATCACTTTTCCTTTCGACGACACTCGGCCTCCTGCCACCGACAAGAATCTCGCTAACATATTATGATATCAACCCTAAAATACAACCTCCATCCTTTCTTTCGATGTTACATCCGGGAGCGAACCGACAAATCCCCATGTACTTTATTGTGATGGAGTTTGTATAATTAATATTAACACTTAAGGATTTATAACTTGCATCCATTATATTCACACATTTTTTTTTAAGTATTTTAATTTTTTTTATATTTTATATTTTGCAAATAGTAAAAATTTCGTATTTAGAAAACCAAAGTATAAACTCGAACTAAAATTCTTATTTACCAACGATGTTTGACTCATCATCGATAAAGCTTTTTCTCTGAATATGTTTGATGACCTTTTAAGAGTAAAACTCTAATTTTGCAAAAATTAAAGAATCACGATAATTAATCATTTAAGAGAAGAAGCTTCGGAGAAGAAAAATCACAAGTTATTCTTATAGCTTTTTAAGTTGTCCAAATAAAACTTAGTTAGCATCCTAATTCGTGAAACAACAACTAGCATCTCTTATTCTTCTCAACAAAAGATATTTGCAAAAACTTAGCCTATATAAAAGCCAAACGTCGGCATATTTAAAATCTACTTAGATTAGCACAAGTCTAATCATTACTAATGATTTCAAGTCTAGCATATTTAAAAGTCTACATAGATTAGCACCAAACTATCACACCATAATTGTTAAGGGAGAAAGCTAGAACTCTACACGTACGATCGGGTCAAAAATTACTTCTTATTCTTACCAACGGAAAACCTACATTTTAGTCTTAACACTTTTTTTTTTCACTTATTATTTTTTTTATTTTTATGAATTATAACTAAAAATTTAAATTTTTTGCTATTTTTGTGGGAAAACAAACGGGTACGTGAGAACAAAACAATAAGCAAGCAACATCAAATCGATAAATTCCCTCCCAATCTAAAAACGAAAACATTAGTTCCTCAATGTTTAAGTCGGGACTCTACGAAAATCTAAGCCGTTTATGAAGTATGCAAAGATAAACGTTAATCGATAAGATGAAAGGATATGGATCTCCCCAAACTAAATTCACACAAAGGATGAGAAGCTCGAGTAAAACGGGAAACAACACCGGACACGAGAGGCTTCATTGAATTTGTTAGGAGAGTCCTGCAAAAAATCACACACCAAGCAAATCAAACAACAGAGAAATTCGGAAAGAAACAAGCCTCTCTCAACACAACCACATTAGATAATAGAAAATAGAAAAAAATAGAAATGATAAGCATGGTGAACTCCCATGAAGCGCTTGTTTTGATCACGAGTCGCAAGCACGACTCGATCCTGAAATTAGTTGTCTTATGGAAAGTTCTGGAAAGCCGAGATAACAATGGTGGTGTATCCCCTCCATAGTAGTGCTTAAGACGGTGGCAGTTGACTTTGAAATTAGAACCATCTTGCATAGACAACCTTGCATGCCATAAGAAAAACTGTCGTTGATTGTGGAAAGGTCCGACCATCGGACTTGAGCTTTCCGGAGAGAAATCTTTAATCGGGAGTTGAAAAGAAGGACTTGAATCTCCAACAATTGAAAGATTCGGTTCTTTATCTAGAATCGTGTAGCTCTTCATCTTCTCCTTGTAATTAACGAATTCTCATAAGCTTGATCTCCGAAGCTCGCTAAGTTCCATTAAGTTGAAGCTTTCCGATGATCGCCCGCGGTCTTTAAATCGAAGGTTTGGCATGCTTGAGACCCAATATGCTTTGTGTCTAGCTCAATGGTAATGACACGTTTTTTCATAGACTAGCTTGTAAGAGTACATCCAATAGGAGTCATGTAAGCGGTTTCGTAAAGCCATAATGCATCATCTAACTTATCTGACCATGAGGCACGGTTTTCTCCGACCGTCCTTTCTAAAATTCTTTTGAGACCTCGATTCGTGACTTCAACTTGACCACTCGTTTGAGGGTGGTAAGGAGTCGAAAGACGATGGGTGACACCATATTTATACAATACACGTTTATCAAATTTGTCGTTACAAAAATGTCCCAACCACGATCCGCTTGTTGCTCTCAAGGAGCACCGAACGGAGAAAAAAGGATTTTAGAGAACTTAACAACTACTCTCTACAGCATCGTTGGTAGGATCGCATTTTTGCTTCAACCCACTAGGAAAGTTAGTCGACGGCTACTAGAATATATTTGTTAACCCCTAAATACGGAAAAGGTCCCATAAATCAATTCACCCATAAAATCCAAATCTCACATACTTGAATTGGCATTTTGAGGCAAATCTCATCCACGTTAGAGAGATTTTTGCCTTGTCCACCCACCCCCCCCCCCCCCCCCCCCCTTTGACAAGCATCACAAGTTTTGAACTAAATTCGTAGGCATCCTTAAAATGAGTGGCCAATAGAAACAAGGCATCAAAAACCTTCTTGGCGGTAAAGTTGGCTCCGTAGTGTCCCCCGGTGGGTCCACTATGACAAGCTTCGAGAATTTCGAAAGCTTCTTTGCCATCCAACACACTTTCGGATTATATGATCCTCCCCCCCAAACGCCCCGCACAAGTCTTGAAAGGAAATAGGGTCGATCCCCAAAAATAATGTTTTTACATCTTAAAGAACTTTGTTTTCTCTTGAGTCGAACTTCTTTTAATGAATTTCCCCGCGTGGTAGTTAGCAAAGTCGCAAACCACGGGTACTTTGTCTTTGGAAGTTAACACACTAAAGTCTCCTAAAGGAAAAGTCATTGGTAATCTTTTGGATCAAAGACCATTCTCGTAAGGTTTTTCAAGACGAGAAAGTTGATCAGCATTGCATAGTTTTTCAGTCTCACTTAGTATCGATAACCTTAAAATCAAATTCTTTTATGAAGTAAGACCCATCTAAGCAATCTTGCTTTGGCGTCTTTCTTGTTGAAGAGGTATTTCAAAGCGGAGTAGTCCGTGTAAACAACACTTTTGTTCATGATTAGATATGATCGAAACTTCTCGAAAGCATAAACAACTGCAAGCATCTCCTTCTCGGTTGTTGTGTAATTTGATTCGGCTTCATCATTGTCATACTTGCATAATGATTTTGTCGGAAATGCTTCTCAACTTCTCTGCCCTAGAACGCACCTATTGCAATATATCACTTGCATCGCACATGATTTCAAAAAGTTGGTCCCCATTTGGAGCAAATGAGAATTGAGCTTCTTCCCAATTTCTTTTTTCAATGGTTCAAAGGCTAGAATGCAATCTTCTAAAAAAATTAAAGGTAGTGTTTTATTCTCTAAGAGATGGGTCATGGATCGAGAGATTTTGGAAAAGTCCTTTGATAAATCTTCGATAGAATCCACATGCCGATAAAAACATCAAATTCCTTTGACGGTTGTTGATGAGGAAGCTAGAAATGACATCAACTTGGCCCTTATCGACTTCAATTCTTTCTAGAGATCTTAATGTCCTAAAACAATCCCTCTTTAACCATTAAATGACTCATGTTTCCAATTATAGGCTACTTTTGGTGTCTTCACACCTTTTAACATTTATCTAAATTGGCAAAGAACATGAGGAAAAAAATCTCCCAAAAACTTAAAAATCGTCCATAAAAACCTCTATCGTTTTCTCTATCATGTCGTGAAAAATGGCCATCATACAACGTTGGAAAGTTCCGGGTGCATTGCACAAACCGAATGGCATACGACGGTACGCGAAAGTTCCGTAAGGGGCACGTGAAAGTAGTTTTCTCTTGATCTTTAGGATCAATTGGGATTTGAAAATACCCTGAAAAAACCATCTAATAAACAATAAAACTCGATTCCGGCTAATCGCTCTATACAATTGTGACCATGAATGGTAACAGGAAAAAGTTCTATACAAGTTTGCAGTCGTTAACTTTTGATAATCGATACAAACGCACCTCCCGTGACTAATCTTGTTTGGCACTCAACAGCTCGATTATCTTCTATTGTGATCACACGGTCATACCACCTTTTTTAGGAACACAATGGACCGGACTAACCCATGGACTATCCGAAATCGGATAAATCAATCCCGCATCAAGAAGTTTTTCTACTTCTTTCTTATGAAACGTCGTGATTTTAGTTTAACCCTCATTTGATGTTGGACTGAAGGTTGGTAATCATCTTTCTAAAAGGATTTTGTGAGGAGCAAAATGCTGGATCTATGCCCTCTGGATATCGGGAAAATTTCCAACAATTGCTTGTTTTTCGGTTTTTTGAGAGAACATTAATGAAGTGAGGTCTTTTCATCTTGCTCAAAACTTTTTAAATTATGACTGGAAGTTTGTATTTTCCTCTAAGAACGCAACTCGAGATGCGGAGGTAACTCTTAAGCTCGACTTCGGAATTTCTTCATTTAGGTTCATGTTAAGATTCTTTTGGTTCAACAACCTTTAAGATCCTTGAATTCCGGTAATAATCACCTTGTGGCTGAGTGAAGGTAATGGATCATTGATTGAGAAGTGCCTCGAGAATGAAGAAAAGTTCATCCCACGGGATCGAGTATGTAGCAATGAAAAATTGGTGAAACTGGGTTCATCATTGATTGCTATGAAAGCATCTGCTTCCTCAAAGCGTAAAAATCGCTTCTTACATCAAAAGGAGTAAAGTTTGAGATGAAGTGTAAACATCAGGAACGAAGTGCGGAGAAGGATTATTGTAAGCAACGGAATTGGAAAATCCAAGTACTTCTTGTGAGTACTATTCACAAGTAGCATCGATTAGATCAATCTTCTTCAATGATTCGAGATTGTTGTAGGAATGAAGCTGCGATCTCACATTAAGGTTAAGAGCGAATGATCCATCCAGCCCTAAGAGTAATCTCTCCTTCGTAAACATCGATTAAAGCATGAGCCGTCCTAAGAAAGGGTCGCCCGAGTATCAACGGTACTCGAGATCGTGCTATTAAAAACAAGAACAACAAGACAAGCGGGAATTCTAAAAATTTCCCTACTTTGACAAAAACATTTTCAGCTACACCGGTTGGTTTAGAAATTGTACGGTCGGCTAATTCTAATACCATTTTTGTTTCGGTTAGGCCTGAGAGTTGAAGCTTTTTCCAAAATGGATAAAGCAATAGATTGATACTAGCACCTAAATCGGCAAGGGCTAAGTAACTATCGAACTCTGAAAAATCACAAGGAATGAGAAATCGACCGGGGTCACCTAGCTTTTCTGGAAGCTTTTTAAGGACAACCGCACTACAATTTTCATTCAACGGTGTTTTGGTTAACTCGATCAACTTGTCTTTGTTGTTTAACATCTTTTTGAACATTGGAGCAAACTTTGGCATATGAATGAGAGCATCCGCGAAACTTAGCTCAAAGTGAAGATTACGGAAGATTTCCATAAACTTTGAAGCTAGGATATCATTCCTTTCACTGATCTTTGTTTATTGATCTCTATGGGTAAGGTAAATTAGGTTTGGCTTTGTTGGCAACGAAAGAAGGTTCTTCGCTTGGTTCTTTGTCTTTGGTTTGTTCATAGGATTAAATGGAGGAGGTGATTCTCGTGCATGGTAGCTCGCGTATCCTTTGTCACCTCACTTTCCTTTTCCACCACCGGCGGTGGAATCGGAGGTCCATCGTATGAGACACCACTACGAGTTGTAATTGCCTTGGCTTCATTTCTTGGGTTTGGAATGGTATTGCTAGGTAAAGAACTTGAAGTTTGGTTGGAGATTTGCCCTAAGTCATCAACCATGGGTGCAAAGGCTTGTACAAACTTGATAAACATTGCCATTTGATTTTGCAATCCTTGATTTTGATTTTGCACATTCTTCAATAATTGCATCGTATTGCTTTGACATACTTTCAAAATCAGTTTTCAAAACAGTATTTTTGAGTTGGTAAGGTAAAACTTGATTGATTGGTGGTTGGTTATGTTGACTTGAAAAATTTTGGTTTGGTTGTTTTGAACGGTTTGGATTAAAGTTTCCTCCACTTTTTGGTGAAGTTAAGAAGTGGTGTCCTTGATACCGGTTTTTGGTGTTTGGACATTTCCTGGTGTTTGAAACCCGGTGGTTTCATTTGACTTGCCAAATTGGAAGGTTGGTTTCTTTGGAGAAAATTTCCAACAGCTGCGGTTTGTTGAAATTGTTGGAGGTTGTCATGAAAAACGGGAAAATCGTTTCCACCTCGAGTTAACGGACAATGATTAAAATGGTGATTCGATCCACAAGTAACACATACTTCCTCAACTCTATTGGACTGGCAGTAGTGTCAACAAAAGCGCTTTCATTTGAATCATCAATTTTCATCTTTGATAGTCATCCTTATCCGACGAGAGTAAGCGCTATTTGTTGCATATCGTAAAGAATAATTAGAAGTGAAGAAATAGAAGAGGAGCACCGGTACTCACTCTTTGAATATCATTAGCAGTGGAAGTTTGTACGACTTCGGGAAAACGAACTTTTGACTTGCTTTCAATAATCGCTAACCTTTCTTGAGGCATCTTATCAAAGAAAAAATTGCACCTGCAGCAGAATCTAAGGCATCTTGATCGTTTGAAATTCAAAGAATTGGTAAAAAGTTATCGAGTTTGTGAAGTTTCCAAAAAGCCATGGTGAGAACATTTACGAAGGAGACCTTTAAAACATTCTCATGCTTCGTTTAAAGGCTTCGTTGGTTTTTGATAAAAGTAAAGATCTCATTTCCGATAGTAAGTGTTTTTGAAGTGGGAAGTATCGATTTATGATTGTGAACAAGGTCTCCCCAAGTGAGAATTGATCTAGGATGTTCCTTGTCTAACCAATCTCGGGCTTCACCGTCTATAAAAAAAGAAAAGCAAAAAGCTTAACCTGAAGTAGAGTCGGTAAACTTCTGGATTCTAAACGGTGAAGTGACCTTATTAAAAAATCGAAGGTGATTGTGATGTCATGTCTACCCGTAAACTTATACTTTGCACAAGATTGAATAAAATTAAAGGTGTTTGAGTCCAAAATTATTACATGATTTGGTGGGATAAACTATAGCATCTTCATACCCTCAATGGTCTATGTAAAACATATTGGGCCAATGGTGTCGAATTATCGGCCATTGGAACATACGTTTGTTCAACAATTTGTCAAACCCGGAAGAATTTTTTGATCGACGTCTTCGAGATTTGCGAACGAGTGCGCATAAACAAGAAAAACTAACAATTAAAAAAGCAAAACATTACACTAATTTTTTTTTTAACAATGAATTTTAAGTTACCCGAAGAGACTTAAACCAATAATCAACTACTTCACGGTAGCTCTTAAAAATTGTTTTCAAGGTGAGCCGTACTTGGTAATGACACAAAAGGCAAGTGTTAAATCTTTTCTTTGATTACTATTTGGGAACAATTACAATTCACCGGAAAATTGAGAATGATAATATCGTCCAATAACGAAATTATTTGTTGGATTTCGATATTAACCAACTTTGTTTTATTTTTTTTTTTCCTTACGGATGAACAGAGTAGGATCCACTAAGCCTTTGGAGAAGTCTTAGGATATGAGGAACGAAGACAACATGTCATACCACGCGCGTGGAGCTTGTTTCAACCTATAAAGAGCTTTCTTCAGCTTATACATGTGATTGGGGTTATATTTATCCACAAACCCGTCCGGCTGGCTAACATAAACCTATTCCCGCAGATTACCATTCAGAAACGCAGTCTTTGATTCGCAGTTTTACGTACCTATAAAATATATAATAAAAATACTACTTAGGTAAATTCCAACTATTCACCTTTAACTAAGGTAAAAAGTTTAAAACTTACAAAAATAATATATAAAATATATAATATACGTATGTTTAACCGGGCAAGTATGATCACCCGGGTCGTTTCCCCAATGACTAGTGAAATTGAAACCACGTTTAGGTTCGGATCCTGATTTGAATGGAACAAAGATATTTTGGATAGGCTATTACTACTAATTAAGAAGCAACAAATAATGACAATTAAGCAAATAAACAAATTTTAAATCCTAAAAATGTAAACTAAAATTTTTCTAGATAAAGAAAAATTGCCGAAGATTATTAAAAACAAAAGCCCTAATTTTTATCTTTTTATAAAAGTTTAATTAAACTAATTAAAAATCAAACCTAAATACTAATTAAAATTAATAAACCTAATTAAACTTAACTAAGGACTAATGGTGTAAAAACCTAAGAAACTAACGGGGAAACTATCAAACTAACGGAGGGACTAACTGAAAAACAATGAAAATCGAAAAGTTACACTTTCTACCCTGAGAATCTATCCCGACAACAAACTAAGTCCAATAAGCATTCGAAATTTTAAAGAGCTTAAAATGAAAAACTCAAAGAAGCAAAGTTGTAAAGGAAGCTAGGGGGAACAACTTTAACAAAAGCACTATGGTCTGAAACTCAAAGATAAGCTCTAAAAAGAGCTTATTAATAAGCTGTTACAGAAACTAAGGGTTTGGGCTATGTTTTACCAAAACAGCTATATTAAGCTCAAATTAAGCTTAATGTGAAAAAGGAAAAGTGTTCTAGGAAGCTTATGATGTGCTTAATCTAAAAATGCAAAGAAATTTAACCTAGAAGTGCTTTTAAACTACTGAAATTGAGCATGAACTAAGCAAACTCAGAAAATAAGCAAGATAGCACTAAATCCAAATGAGCTTAAAAGCTTAAAAGGCTAAACTAGACTCTAGAACTTTAAGGGCTTATAAAACTACTTATAATTTTTTTTTTCTATTTAATTAAGCTAGAAGAAATCTAGAACCCAAGCCTAAATTAACAAATTTAAATCCTAAAGTTTCTAAGTACTGTTTTTGGCTTTTTAACTTTTTTTGACAGCAAAAATAAACTAAGAAAATAAGCTAGAAAATGAAATTTAAGACTTGTTCTATTTTAAGCTATAACTAGACTTTAAAATGCTAAAAGATAGGCCATTAAATCCTACAATCACTTGACTAAAAGAACAGGCAGAGTAGCAAGTACAAACTTTTTAGTTAGTTGACGGGCATTTGTAAGAATATCACGCAGTAGTAACTTGACTGTACGCTGATGCAATTTTGACTTTAAGAAAATTTGATTTTTGAAAACGTAATAAGTAATGAAATAAGCTAGAGAACTAAAACTAAATGTATAATAAGCTAAAGCTAAACTTAATCCTACTGAAATGAAAGCTAACAGTACTAACTTGTGAAGGCAGTACTAACTTTTTAGTTAGTACTGGTAGTGTAAAGAGTCAGCAGTACTAACTTAGGTTAGTACTGCTAGTGCAATTTTGAGACTGCACTAAACCAAACACTCCTTTGTCATTGTGACAGAGTTGAGAAAAGCTTTTTAAGAGAAATCTAATGAACAAGTACTAAATACCAGATAAAAATTAGCTTAAAACAAACTTAACAATCATGATTAAACAACTGAATAAGCAAAATTCTAAGATCTTAACTAATTAAACTAATGTTTTTGGATTTTATGAGTTTTTATGACAGAATTTAGCTACTAATGATCTATAACTATATAAGCAAAAACAGATTAGGACAAACAACTAACAAGCACTAGAAGAGATATTTAAACATTAATAAGCAAAGAGAGAATAAGCAAATAAGCATATAAACTATAACTAAGCAATTTAAAACTGAAATTAGAGAAAAATGAAAAGAGAAACTTACAAACTCCTCTAGCTAAACAAAAGGAACCAATAATGGCAGCTACAAGCTCCCTAGCTTATTAATAAGCTAGGGTAAAAGTCCTTGGGATCTCTTCCAAGTTAAGATCCCCTTCCAAAAGCTCAAATTTAGTAAGATCCATAATAGATTTAACTGATTTCAGGTTTAGATAAGATTAATACTGAATTCAAACAGCTCTATTTCAGCTTATAGACTGAAAGAGCTTAATAGCTTAATGAGACAATATGGCTTATTAAGAGAGCTTATGACTTTAAATGAGAGCTTAGAAAATGAGATTTAAAATACTAAAGACTGAATTTCATTAATTAAAGAAGCTGATTACATTACTTTGAAAAAGGAAAATTACATTTAAAGAAAATACGAATTTAAGCTAGACTAAATTACTAAAAACTAGATAAAAAGAAGACACCCGTATGTGTGAGAGGAAGGCCCTATTTATAGGTCTTGAGGAAGCTTCTAGGATCTCTTGCCCTGCCCTCCAATCTTTCAATCCTGGCCAATCATTTCTCCAATCATTTGAGCTTCATTTGTGGCCGTTTGATCAAGCTGTGGACACCTGAGGATTGCCAGCATGGCATTCTTTGATGTGACGTTTGTGCTTCTTTTGTGAGTATTTTAGTACAAAAACCCACATTCCATTGTGCTTCCTCAAAATCCACGTGAGCTTCTTTGATGGGGATTGGCCAATGGGAGGGTTTGGTGATGTAATTCTCTGCCATGTCAGTCCTTGTCAACCGAATTGTCCTTTGTACCCTCTAATTTTAAAAACCCCTTTGATGTAAGTGGAGGGTGAAATGGGGAAGACGATGAACAGTGAATGGGATTTACCCGCCTATTTTATAACTGAAATGGGTAAAACTCGTTTGAACTTTGGCTTTGTAACACAAATGGTCCTTGTCTTTTGGTTCTCTCTTATTTCTAGTTATAGAACAGTTTGGGAATTAGCAATTTTGGCCCTTGTGTTTTATAATAAGAGGAAATGGGCTTTGTTGACATTTATTGACCAATGTTTGACTGGGATTTGACTGAGGCTTGACTTTTCTGGCTTCGGCTTTGGATCTTTGGCTTCTTTTTGTACTCTTCTGATTCTCGTGTCCGTGTTTGCTCGCTTTTGACTGTTTTCTTGTGATTTTTGACTTATCCATACCTGCACACACAAAACATAAATACAAGCATATTTTTGCTATTTTTGTGCTGTTTTGGGTTTAATTGGGTTATTTTAAGTATAAATGGATATGTGTATTTTACACTTATCAATAGACTTCATGAAACCTTTTGGGTGTTCTGTTACCATCTTAAATACCAGGGATCATCTAGGCAAGTTTGATGGAAAAGCTGATGAGTGATATTTTGTTGGGTACTCTGTGACTAGTAAGGCCATGAGAGTTTTCAACAAGAGGACAAGAATAGTTGAAGAGACCTTAAACATTAGATTTCTTGAAAATGCAACTAATGTGAAAGGAAATGGACCAGAGTGGCTTTTTGATGTTGATTATTTGACAATATCTATGAACTATGTGCCAGTTGTTAAAGGAAAATAAACTAATGGTATTGCAGGAACCAAAGATAATATTGTTGCAGGTCAAGCTCAAAAGGGAAAAGAACCTGAACAAGAGTACATCTTGATACCTCTCTGCACAACCGATCCATTTATCCCTTAAGTTCCTACGGTATAGAATTACGTGTATCAAACACATAGAGTTGTCATAGCTTCAAGGTTGTAAACCATATCACTACATCAGAGTGATCATATTAATATATTGAAGTTTATTGTTTTTATTGTATTCTCTGTTTATCAATCATATATTCTTGTTATTCTTCTTTGTGGTATAAACTAGATTCCGCATAGTTTATATCATTCACTCAAAGTTTCATTCTTAGTACTTTTGGATTTATCCAAGGATACTAAATCTTACATCAAGCTAAGGAGTTAAAGATCTATTCATTGGGATCAACAAGTGGTGTCAAACAGATTGAAGCATGTGACGAGGTTTCTTATTTTCGTTTCAAGGCATGAAATAAAGACGAGAACGATGAATCAAAAATGTTGGTATTGATTTGAATGAGCAGAAAGGTATGGCGTTAGGGTATTAATGATATCAAGTAACAGCAGGTATGGTTCATGTGTTTATAGTGCTTGTTTGGTTAATACTGCTCATAAAGGAAATTAGTACGAGCGCTACAAGGAATTTTTGTACTGCTCCATATATTATTAGTACTGGTGGCATAGTACTGCTCATTGTTATTTAGTACTGCTTCTTTCAAAATTTGCTCGTTGCTACTGTGAAGAAGTAATCTGATTAGTGACGAACCAGTAATAGAAAAAAATGTCGCTAACAGCTTTGGGAGGAAGGAGAATACAAATTAGCGACACATTAGCAACATATTAGTGACAGATTAAATGCTATAGGAGGAAGGAGAATGCAGTGTAGTGACGGATTAGCAACAGTATTATAACAGATCTGTGACAGCTTAGTGACAGGATAAGTGTCACAAAATACCATGGGAGGAAGGAGTAATTGAATTTGACTAGTAGCAAGGATAGAAGCCATAAGACTATTTCTAGCTTATGCTTCCTTCAAAGGTTTTATAGTCTATCAAATGGATGTAAAGAGTGCCTTTCTATATGGAAAGATAGAAGAGAAGGTATATGTTTGTCAACCTCCTAGATTTGAAGATCCAGAATTTCCACATAAAGTCTACAAGGTAGAAAAGGCCCTCTATGGACTACATCAAGCCCCAAGAGCTTAGTATGAGACATTGTCAACTTATCTGCTGGACAATGGTTTTCATAGGGGTCAAATTGATAAAACATTGTTCATTAAAAGACATAAAGATGATATCCTACTAGTATAGGTTTATGTTGATGATATCATCTTTGGATCAACCAAGAAAGAGTTGAGTACTGAGTTTGAAAAGCTGATGCATGACAAGTTCTAAATGAGCTCTATGGGAGAACTTTCTTTCTTTTTAGGACTTCAGGTTCAATAGAAGAGTGATGGAATCTTCATCAGCCAGGACAAGTATGTGGCTGAAATCCTAAAGAAGTTTGATTTTTCATTAGTAAAGACAGCAAGCAATCCAATGGACCCTAACAAGGCATTGATCAAGGATGAAGAAGCTGAAGATGTAGATGTCTACTTATACAGATCAATGATTGGTTCATTGATGTATTTAACAGCTTCTAGGCCTGATATCACATTTGCTATGTATGCTTGTGCAACGTTTCAAGTTACTCCAAAGTCTTCACATCTTCATGCAGTAAAAAGGATCTTTAGATACTTGAAAGGTCAGCCAAAATTAGTCCTTTGGTATCCTAGAGATTCACCATTTGACTTGGAAGCCTTTTCTAATAGTGATTATGTTGGAGCTAGCCTGGATAGAAAATACACAACTCGAGGTTGCCAATTCCTAGGCAAAAGATTGATTTCATGGCAATGTAAAAAGCAAACCATAGTTGCTAACTCCACTATTGAAGCAGAGTATGTTGCTGCTATAAATTGCTGTGGACAGGTGTTATGGATTCAAAATCAAATGCTAGATTATGGGTTTAATTTCATGAAGACAAAGATTTACATTGACAATGAAAGCACCATTTATATTGTCAAGAATCCAGTGTTTCACTCTAAAACCAAGCAGATAGAGATAAGGCACCATTTCATTAGAGATTCTTTTGACGAAGAAGCTTATTCAGTGGATCAGATTCACACTGGACCAAAATGTTGCAGATCTTCTCACAAAGGCTTTTGATGTTAGCAGATTTAACTTTTTGAATGCTAGCATTAGATTACTCAATCTCTGAAGTGGAGGATTCTTCAGATTGATGGTAGCAATGGCTTGGAGATGCTTTTTGGATGAATTTGAAGTTAAAACTGGTATGTTGGTTTTGTTAATTGTTCTTAACTTTTATTCATGGGTTATGCATAAATATGGATCCTCATGAAATCTCACATGTCTATCTAGTTCTTTCTAGTGTGCTTGTGATGAATAGAGGCATGTTATTGTATAATTATTGGAGAAAAAGTTAATATTGTTAGACAAATTTTAGTACTGCTGAGCCAAAAGTTAGTGCTGCCTGACTAACTTAATACTGCTGTCATTAGAGTTTCAATTGTTACACTCATTCATGTTGAATCATTCATCATTCCATTATTACTCAACCAAATGAAAGGTCACTAAGATATCTCAGTCTAATAGACCTACTAATCTTGTAGCAGATGAGACTGTCCATAAGGAGTGGGGAGACAGAATGGAAAGGGCTGCCACTACTGCTTCTAGCTTAGAAGTAGAGCAGGACAGTGGTAACATACCCAATCCATGGCAACACTTAATGAGTCTCTTCCTTAGGGAACTGGTTTAGGTAGTGGTCCCAGGTGCCAAGATACCATATTGGGGGATGCAGATGCTCAAACTTGGTTTGACACTGTATCTAAAAAGTCCAATAACCCACCTCTCTCAAGAGTTAACACACTTGGAAGTGGGGAGGACAGTATGAAACTAAAGGATTTGATGGCACTTTGTACAAAATTATCTAAAACTGAGAGAAATGGGTGAGCAAAAGAAAAGAGAGATAATGTGAGCTAAAAACAAAGAGAGAGTTATGTGAATCAAAAACAGATAGAGTGAATTGGTGAGAAAAAGAAATGAGAGAAATTGTGAGCTAAAAACAGAAAGAGAGTTTGAGAGATGCTTTTTGGAATCAACTTGGAGTTAATACTGGCCTCTCATAAGTTAGTACTGTTAGTCTAAAATTTAGTACTGCTGGGCATTAGTTAGTACTGTTAGTCTAAAACTTAGTAATGCTGGTGCATCATTTAGTAATGCTAGGCTTAACTTAGTACTGCTATGAAGCTTTTACTATTGGTGAAGGCATAACACACTTTCATTAATTATTTATAACTGTTGAGATATTTTCACCAACAACTTCGCTTATAGGGGTCTATAATTTGGATACTTTTTGATCTTTCTTTCCTTTATAAGCTTTCTTTGTGATAAAGACACAACTTTATTTAGTCGGTAAACTCAAAATCTTAAGTGCTCTCTATAAAAACTCAATTCACTTTTTCAAACATACATTCTCTCACAACCAAACCAATCCTATACCTCACTCAATCTTTTTACACAACAATGGCAAATTTGGAGTTTTGCAATACACACAACATGGTCTCTTTCTTAAGAAAGTCGGAGGGAAGTGAAGATTTTGATTAGATAGTGGATTTCTTAAACTCAAGTCATATCAAGTTTACTCTAACTAAAAATCCTACTATCTACACTTCACTCATTCACCAATTTTGGCAAACAGTTGTTGCAAACACCTTAGACTCTGGTGAAGTTCAAATCACTGCTACCATAGATGGACATGTCAAGCTTATCTCTAAGGCATCTATAAGAAGGCATCTCAAGTTGGAAGACACTGATGGTATTACTACTCTACCTAATACTGAAATCTTTGAGCAGCTGGCTTTTATAAGGTATGTTTGTGATTCTAACAAGTTGACCTTCTAAAAGGGTCATTTTTCACCTTAATAGAGGTTCTTGATACATAATATTCTTCACTGCTTAAGCCCTAAGAAGATTGCTTGGGAGCAGTTTAGCAGTAATATAACAATTGCTATAATTTGTCTAGCTACAAACAGGGTTTTCAACTTTTCAAAGATGATATTTGAAGCAATGGTGAAGAACTTGGATAGCAGGTCCAAATTTTTGATGTATCCCAGATTCGTTCAAATCATGTTGAACAAGCATAAGAGGGTACTACTACCTGACAAAAGAACTTATGTTGCTCCTACCCTTTCACAAGAAAAGACAAAGGTAAAGCTATTATACAAGAGTCTAAGCCTCCAAATGAAATCAAGAAGAAAGAGATGATGCAAATATGTTATGATGAAGAATTAGCTCAAAAGCTACAAGCTGAAGAGTTAGCAAAGAGTACAGGAAGACAAGAACAAGAAAAGTATGATTTTGAAAAAGCCCTGGAATTACAAAGGTAGCTGGATGAAAGGGAAGAAGGTATAGCTAAGACTAGTCAAACTCATATTGATTGGAGTGATCCTGTTGTGATAAGATATCATACAATTCAGAATAGGTCTTTCTCTAAAGCTGAAGTAAGGAAGAACATGTGTGTATATTTGAAGAATCAGGGAGAATATAAGCAAAGTTATTTCAAAGGAATGAAGTATGAAGATATTAGACCCATATTAGAAAGAGTTTGGGATCAAAATAATTCCTTTGTACCTAAGGATTCTGAGATTGAAAAAGAAGTTATGAAGAGATCAGGTTTTATTCAAAAGCAAGCTATTATAGTTGAAGTAAGATTGAAAAGAAAGGCTTCAACAGCTAGAGAGGACAAGGACAAAAGACAGAAGAAGCAGGATGATCCAGAAAAACATACACTTATGGAGTATGTGGAAGTTATTTCTGATTCTGAAGAAATAATTAATGTGACTCCATTGGCTGTTAAATCCCCAATAGTTGGTTGGAAATCGTATTGCAAAGAAGATGTGGGATACTATGAGATACACAGGGTAGATGGAAGTTTAAAGACTTATATATTCTTTAGTCAGATGCTAAATGTTTTTGATAAAGAAGATTTAATTGGGTTGTATAAACTTTTTAGTAAGAAGTATGCATCTACAAGACCAGGTTCTGATGATCTAATGCTCTAGGAGGTATGAAGATTATGTTTGAACCAGATGAAGATGATACAGTTTAGAAAAATCATCATAGTCAAGAGTTGATAGAATGGAAACTTTATGATTCGTGTGGGGTTCACTCTTTGATGCTCGGAGAAGTAAGCATTTATATGTTAGTTGAGAAAAAGTATCCACTTCCACAAGATACACTTACAAGAATGCTTCGATGGAAACTTCATGTGAATTATAATGTCACTGAAATGGCATATGAGCTTTTGAGGTTTATCATATCTCAACTTGATCAATGAAGATAGTATGTTAGGAAGCATCCTCAGCAAAATAAGCTAGAAGATTTGATAGAAGAAACTTGAGATTTGAGGGTAAATCACAAGTTTAGGGGAGGACTGTTGGGAATAAATCTTCACAACTTAGTACTGTTAAGTCATGAGTTAGTACTGCTAAAGGTTATTCATGAAAAATGGCTAAGTGTTGAACTAACAGTACTAACCTACTTAGTACTGCTAGTATAAACTTAGTACTGCTAGAAGAGAGTTAGTACTGCCAGTACTAACTTAAGACTGTTGAATGAAGTCTTAGTACTGCTGATGAAGGATCAACATACTAAGCTTCTTTGCAATACTAAGCTCTGATACCAATTGTGGAGTTTGATAAAACTCCTTAGATCATTTAAGACTCGAGAATGATTAGTTCTCATCTAGGATCACAAACAATAACGATTTTCAATATGCAGCGGATATAATAATAATAAGAACATGGATGTTTCAGGTTTTTCTTTTATTCACACACTGCACCCGAATACTATTTGTTCAGAATAGATAGGTTTACTCTTATCATAGTAACAGGGATTAACAATCATTGAGGCTAACTCTTTAGACATATATCTTTTTACTTACAATACAAAACACACACCCACACTCGTGGTACAACAGGCTATACTAGTCGACTCTCATGTGTTTCTTCTTTCTGAACCTATGTCTATGATCTCTTTATATAGGGAGAGATCAAGACTTACAAAGGAAGTAAATCAATTAGATAAGTAAACTGTTTAAATCTATTTAAATCTTTCCTAATCTTTATTTTAAAGATCTTTGACTAAATCTTTCATCATTTGTAGATTATTAGATAAGGAAACTATTTAAATCTATTTAAATCTTTCCTAATCTTTATCTTGAAGATCTTTGACCAAATCTTCCATCATTTGTAGATTTCACATCTTGACAACTTTGGTCCTTATGTTTCATTCTTCTTTCATTCTTGTTTTGTCTTATCAACTCAAGTATAATTCACAACAATCTTCTCCTAGTTGATAATGACAAAACCAAATCAGCACGAACTTCCCCTGAAGTTAATATATGAAGATATTCTTTGATATTCTTTGAATTTTCAATGCATATCTTCTTGGAAATCTTCCAGCTTTTAATTCTTCCATATGTAAAATACCAAAGTGTCATATTAATCCTTTATTTCATTCGTCTTCATTTAAGCACATGTAGTTTTGTAATCATCAAATCAATAAACCTAACAATCTTCCCCTATTTGATATTACAAAACAATCTTTATGAATGAAACTATCTTCAATGATTCCTATTGACTTATGACTTCCTTGAACATGCCACCACACATAATAAGCTGCAAATCAATAAACGTGTAGTCTTCTTCCCCTTTTTGTAATCATCGAATAGGGGTCATTCTGAGAATATGCAACTTGGATCATAACAGCTACAAATCATATACCACAACTACTAATCCATCTTTCCAATGACTCAAATTGCCTTCCATGATGCACAATTAAGAAAAATGAATCTAAGTAGTAGAAATTTAAACTAGCAGTAGTAATAAAGATCAACAGTAGTAACAAAACACTTCCCCTTAAGTGGTGCATGTAGATGGTTAAACATGTTAATAATAAGCTTCCCCTGAAAAATATGTTAACCATCTCTTGAATCTCAAACTTTGTAGGCTCTATGTAATGATCACTAATGAAGAAAACTGAGTATAACAAACTTGATGAAGAAGTAGAATATCCCAAACTTGTGTCTTATGTCTTGTTTATCAATGTGAACCCTAAAAACAAAACACCTCGAACATATACACAAAAACCAGGAAGTAAAGTAGACCACAATCCTCTTGACAAAATCTCTCATTCCTTTGGAAATGAGACACTGAGCACTACAATGTAACTCCTTTAAGTGATAGTGAATATAAGCATTGAGCACCATAAGAAAAATCACACATTGCTAGATTTTGCATGTCTTCGTCAACGCTATATAAAACGAACAAGTTATCTTCAAAGTTTAACACCCACTTTAAGACATGATAAGAACACGCACTCGTGAAATTCAACTACAACATCAAATAAGTGATAATCAATCGTCTTCGTAATCACATCTTCAATAAATCCCAAAAATAATAGCCATTAAAACCAATAAGAATAAACTATTGTGAAAAATAGTTCTGTCCGAGATCCAAACGCGTGTGTCAACCGATATCGATCAACGCCAGCAATATTAACAATTCCAAACCTCCTAGCAACACTAATATATGTACCACTAGTATTAACATGTACGAGCAACATTAACTTTCTTCCTTGGCAGTATTAAGTTCAACAGTAGCAGTATTAACTTGTAAAGGAAGCAGTACTAAAATTTTTACAAGCAGTACTAACTTACTCCTTCCTCCAAATATATTGGCAGTAGTAACTACTTTCAACCCTAGCAGTACTAAATAATACACCACCAGTAACTTTAATCCAAAACCCTTCTCCAACTATCAAATGATCTTGAGCCTTAGGGTTTAGTTCCAACAAATGAAACCCTAGAAGAGTTATAACTGATGCTATTGTTGTTTCAGAATATCAACTTGCTTCTATCAAAAACACGATCATGGTGTCTTTTACTTTGTCTTTAACCTTCTGGATCTTGTGTCTTCTGAAAACACAAACATCAACTTCTAGACTTGCAGCCTTCGACACCAACTCATCATAAATATAGGGTTGTTTATGAATTAAAGCACAACGGAAAGTTTAATCACAATACTCACACCAGCAGATTAAACATGATCAACCCTAATATGTTTCTGAACCTTAACTGAATCTGCAATCATAGAATGACAACAACTTTTCTTTACCGAATTTGGGTTTTATGAAAACCCTAACTTTACCGAATTTAAGCAGTTACCGAAACCAGAAATTAAACACGAATAAAACCTTATATCCTAGATCAAGAGCCCCATGGCTCTGATACCAATTGTGGAGTTTGATAAGACTCCTTAGATCGTTTATAACTCGAGATTGTTTAGATCTCATCTTGGATTAACAATAACAATGATAAGAATATGCAGCGGAATATAAATAAGAACAATGATGTTTTTAAGGTTTTTCTATTATTCAACACAGCCCCAAATACTATTTGATCAGAATAGATCGGTTACTCTTAAACTGGTTAATAGGGATCTTACAACCTTTAGGTTAAATACACTTATAGAGTCTATCTTTTTACTTTAAAATACAAACACACGCCACACCTTTGGTACACACAGACTATACTAGTCGACTCTCATGTGTTTCTCTATCTTCTAAACCTATGTCTATGATCTCTTTATATAGGGAGAGATCCAGACTTACAAAGGAAGTAAATCAATTAGATAAGGAAACTATTTAAATCTATTTAAATCTTTCCTAATCTTTATCTTGAAGATCTTTGACCAAATCTTCCATCATTTGTAGCTAAGGAAACTATTTAAACCTATTTAAATCTTTCCTAATCTTTATCTTGAAGATCTTTGACCAAATATTCCATCATTTATAGATTTCACATCTTGACAACTTTGGTCCTTATGTTTCATTCTTTTTTCATTCTTGTTTTGTCTTATCAACTCAAGTATAATTCCCAACAATCTTCCCCTAGTTGATAATGACAAAACCAAATAAGCACGAACTTCCCTTGAAGTTAATATACGAATCAAATCTTCACCGTAGTACCAAGATACTACAAAGATGCAAATCATCAAATCTTTATACCTTAAGGGGAAGCTTGGAAGATTGTTTCATTTATGGAAGATCAAGATATTTGTTTTATCATCATTAAATAGGGGAAGATTGTTGGGAATTATTGATTTGATGATACAAAAAAATGAAACAAGATTAGTCAAACTGAAGTTAATGCTGATTTGACTTTACAAGATCAAGATTAATGTTGAAGATAAGTTACAACAAGATTAGTCAAACAGAAGACTAAAGTTAATTAACAAGTTTCTTAATTCAAACAGAAGACTGAAGTTAATGCTGATTAGTCAAATAGAAGACTGAAGTTAATGTTGATTGACAAGTTTCCTAATTCAAACAGAAGACTGAAGTTAATGCTGATTAGTCAAATAGAAGACTGAAGTTAATTCTAATTGACAAGTTTCCTAATTCAAATAGATTTCCTTTGTAAGTCTTATGGACTCTATTATATAAAGAGATCCATAGACATAGTTTTAGGTGTGCAAATGAAAAAGTGTGATTATGTGTGCACCCAAAACGTGTGTGTCTATCCTATAGGTGTGATGTAGACGTCTAGTGTGGTTTAGCCCTAAGATCAAATGTTTCTTTGATCCTGTTATAGTTAGGTAACCATTCTATTCTGATCAAATAGAATTAGGGCTTTATGTAAATGCAAAACCTTGTGAAAATAACAATGTTCTTTATTTAAATTCTGCTGCGTATCTACATACTTTGTTATTTTCGATCCTAAGTTGTGTTGAATAAAATAAAAACCTTGTGATAACATTGATTCTTTCCTTATTAATTCCGTTGTGCAAATATTCAATCTGTGTTATCATTATCCTAGATGAGAACTAATCATTCTCGAGTCTTAAACGATCTAAGGAGATTTAACAAACTCCATAATTGGTATCAGATCTAAGGATTTATTTAGAGCTTAAATGATCTAGAGCTTACAAGGTTGTTTTTAGTCAACTTTATAAAGGTTAATGAAGGTACGATTTTCTATTTTAGTTAACATGACAAATTCGATGGTGTTAGGGTTTTCCCAAAACCCTAATTCATAAAATCAGGAAGTACGTTTGTGTGTTCAAAGCCTGGAAGTTATTGTTTTTGTTTGATACTTGGAAGTCACACGATCTAGTTCGATAACATTAGGGTTTTCACAAAATCCTAACTCAATAAAGTAGAATCTGTGTGATATTTGGTTCCAGACTTCAAGGCTGGTATTAAAACCCTAACATGGTCAAGACGTGATGACAAGAATGATTTAAGCCTGGTGAAAATTAAAGTCAACACAAGGGTTTCATGTGTTATTTGTTTCTAGAAGACGAACTTTAGTCATCAACAATGAAGGGTGTAATAAAGGTTATGATGACTTATGGAATGAGGCAGTAACTACACAAACGTAGCAGCTAATTAGTTATGTTATTAACCCCAACAACACAGCTAGGGACTTTGTTATTGTTAATGTCATGACAGGTTGTGGATAAACCCTAATTTATTAAGGTTTTGATTTGGTTGTGATGATGATGTTGCTATAGAAATCAAAGGGAATAAGGTCAACACAGGCGAATGTTAATACTGTTATTGGGTGTTCATGTGTATTGGATACCAAGGAATAGCAACAAGTCAATGTCCAAAGGTAGTGCTGCTACAAGGCATAATAATGCTGCCCACGTATACAACAAGTGCTATCAAAGAAGTATTTGTTAATACTACCCGTTCATGTTAATACTGCTATGTTTAAAAAGCAGCTTCTATTGTTATTATTATGTTTCTACTGCCAAAGCAATTATTGCACCATGTTTAGATTCTACTGTAGTAAAGAAGTTTATTCTGTTTAGTGTTGTACCGAGACAAGAAGTTTATACTTTTAGTGTTGTCGAGAATGATGTTTTTTCTATGAAGAGATTAAAACTGCTAGGCTTATTCGATATCAAACAGAATATATGGTTTGGTACTTAGTTGGTTATAGAGATATCAGACAACACACACACATTATTTTTGGTTTAAATGTTCTTAAAATGTTTAATGGCTCGTATCATTAGATTAATTGGTTACGAAGAAGGTTGTTTATTACTTATTTGACGATGAATTGGAATTACTTGGGTACGTGTTTTATCATATCTTAAACGACTTACAACATTTAGAGATAACTTGTTCGTGCTTAGAAACGATGTGATGAAGACTTGACAAATCTAGCAAAGGTGTGTGATTTACAAACTTATGGTGCTCAATGCTCACATTTGCTATCACTTGTTATGTGTCTCATAGAAGATGATGATTTTTGTCAAGAGGTTGCGATCTACTTATATTTCACAGATTTATTTATAAGTTCGAAGTCACAAGGATAGTACAAGATATAACACACAAGTTTAAGGTTATTCTACTTCTATATAAAGTTCGTTATACTTAGTTTTCTTCATCAGTGATCATTACATAGAGCCTACAGAATTTGAAGATTCAAGAGATGGTTAACATATTTTTCAGGGGAAGTTTATTGTTAACCTGTTTAACCATCTACATGCACCACTTGAGGGGAAGTGTTTCGTTACTACTGCTGATCTTTATTACTACTGCTAGTTTATATTTCTACTGCTCAGATTCATTTTTCTTATTGTGCGTAATGGTAGGCAATTTGAGTATTGGAAGGCTGGATTAGTTGTTGAGGTATATGATTTTTAGCTGTTATGATCCAAGTTGCATATCTACAGAAGACCGCTATTCGATGATTACAAAAAGGGGAAGAAGATTCCAGGACCCAACAACAGCAACCATAACGACCATAACTATAACAATTGGTGATGGGATGTGGAGAGTGATGACATTTCAAGAAATGATGTCCCTAGAATAAAGTTCAATCAAATGGGAGGAGCTCGCGGAAGAGCTTATGCAAACACACATACACACACACATAAATCCATAAACTTTTCATCTTTAATCAAAAACTCTTGAAGATTTGTTGAAGGTTTGATCATTTGTATCATTCGAGGTATTAGTTAAACAACATTTGGGTTGTATTAGTCTTGTTCATCTTCCTAAAATCTTCAAACTTTGTAAGTCTTCAAATCTTTTAATGACTTGTACTTTCATAATCATCTTGATGCATACATACTAGTTGTACAACTTATTTTGTAAAAACAAAGATTTTAAAACTACGTAAACCTTAAAAGGTTACTTTACGTTTCGAAGATAAATAGAAGAAGTATAAGGAAATCATAGTTTTGTGATCGTGGTTATTTTCGTGTAATAAAAATGGTATGTTATAGCTTATAATATTCGGTTTATGTTAATGAGCTTTTGGAAAGCTTATTTTGATTATTTCGAGCTTATTGGGCTTATTATTTGGTTCGGCCCAAAATAGAAAAAGAAGGAAGAAGTGTGCATTTAGCTTATTTTGTTTCAGCTTATGTTTGTTAACTTATTTTCTAGCTTATTTTAAAAGGACAAATGATAAACTTATTCGGCTTAATAAATAAGCCCGAATATAGCTTATTGGGCTTTTAGCCGCGTCCCACATCAAAAAGCCCATGAACCGCGAGCTTAACTCATAAGCTTAAGGTTCGGCTTATGTTGTTTTGGCTTATTAAGAGCTTATGATAGCTTATTGATGAACCAAGGACTTATTTAATACTTTTTGCTTATCGGACTAGTTATAAAGAGTTTTATTGATCGAACTTGTGAAACGTAAATTGAAAGCGAGTTTTTATTTAAGTATATGACTTTGGAAAACATGTAAACACGAACGGGTCATGCCGAAATTTTGTAAGAATTATATACTTAGATTAAATTGCGAAAATATATTTTTATAAAACTTTTCCGAAAAACATATTATTTATAAACGATAAATAATATATACTTAACTTATATAAATACCTTAAAACACATATTTATGTTTTCTACATAGATATTTAATTTAAAACCCGACAGTTAAACGTGCTCGTGTAAGGGAATCACTAACATGGGTGACCTGTCAGGAAATGGATAAATTAAAGATATAAAAACATTATTATCAAAAGGTTTTAAATCAATATTTGGGTTTATTGGAAAGACGGGGGGAACAAGTACAATAAATACATATATATAAATATATATATATATATATATATATATATAATATATATTATATATATATATATATTAACTATATATATATATATATATATGATACTTAAATATAAATATATAGTTTTATATATATAATATTTCTATATTCCAAGACCACATTACATCACTATCATGATTATTTACAAAGTATTTTTTAAGAAAACTATGATGCATAATCCACATTTTCCATCATTCAGATTTTAAGACGATACCCTATATTCCTTCCTTAGGTTATGCCATCCGTGTATTGTCGTTCGTTTCCGTGTGATCATATTCTTAGACGTTTACTCTTTCATTTCACCAATCAAGGTGAGTTCATAGCCCCACTTTTACTATGTTTTGAATAATTATTATATACTTGGTGTAGATAAACAATGCATGTTTTTAAATTGGACCACAAGTACTAATACGTGGAGAATTCCCCGTGTTACGTGTTGCCCTGAGTAGCGATTAACCACAATTGCCCAAATTACATGAACTGTTAATTGATGGTAACCATCATGTTGGTTTATAGTAAGCGCGATGTGAATAAATAGATCTATTGGGACTAATTATCTCTATCCGGGTAAGTAGCACTTACTATCTGAATTTCCAAGTAGAAACAAACTAACGATATATGTCATGTCGAAAATAGATAGGTGGTCTTTGTCGACACCTGAAGGGCAAGCCTTTATAGCACTATACATGCTATCTTTTATTATTAGCTTTGGTGTCATGAGCTTAGTGCAACGTAAATACCTTTTTATGTGAAGTTGTATCTATTATAACTGTCACATACATGTTGATAAACTTGTAGTCCACACTAATTATGTTTGAAATAAACCTATGAATTCACCAACTTTATGTTGACGTTTTAAGCATGTTTTTCAGGTACTTAGCTTTAGACTCCACAGGATGAGCTATTGGAGTCTACATGTAATATGATATCATCTTTTAAGACTTTATTATCATTCATACTCGTTGTCTTTTAAAAACTTAATTATGCTTCCGCGACGTTTTAAATTTCATTTCAAATCTTGTAAGACTTATCCATTTTCAATAAATACAACGAGTTATGATTTTCAAAACGTCCATTTAGTGGTCGTTCTTTGTATCTTGTGTGATGTATATTATGACGTCACACCCCTGGACATGTATTCCATCCAGGCCCCGTTTAGGGGTGTGACACTACACCCTTACCATGCACTCATTTTTAGTGCAGGATACCCCTAGTATAACCCTCCAAGCCTATTCTTATTTATCGACTGTTTTCTTGTAATTGATTCTGGTTAAGCCGGACTGTTAATGAAGAGCATTGTTAACCCTTAAACCAATTGTTACACACAAATCGCCTTAGCCTACCTTGTATGTACTCACCTTTAGTACATTATAGTATTAACCCTAGTTAATTATTAAGTACACGGTTACTAAATCCTTATCCTTGTAAATATAATTTTGGGACGATTGGGATTCATGGGTGGTTAATCAATTTTAGGATGAATAGGGAAAAAAGTTATTCAATAACCCTCATATGTTTGTCAACTAAGCTCCATGTTATGTAGATCCATCTCAATTCGGGTCATAATTTAGATTATAATTATCGAGATATGTAAAAATTCAGTGTAGGGGTTGACCTCTATAAACCCCATGATTGATTTCTATGATAAAGCAATGGAAAGAACAAAAGTTGTAACTAAATATAGATTATATATATATATATATAAGTAAAAAAATGTAAGGTGCTGCCATTTGCTTATTATATTGTTATCAAAAAGTCAAGAAAATAAAAAAAGAATGATGTAAAGTTTGTAGACTTTTTATATCCTTGTCTGAGTCCTTTGGCTTAGAAACCAAACCAGCATGGCATCTATAAATAATTAGCTAACCCTTCAACTCCAAATTCACCCAAAATCACTCCCCAAATGTATCCCATCCATTTCTATTTCTATTTATGTTATCTTACACCTACACCCCACAACCCTTTAAAAGACCTCTTAGATAGTAATGATTAATTGCTTGGCGCCTAGCGTGGATGTTGATCATCACCAAGCTAAGTTAAAATTTATATGCAATGACAGGTAATGAGTGTTAATTTTTCGTTTCCTTATAGTTGTTATCATTTATTATACCTCGAGAGAAAGAGAGAATCCAAACACTAAGTGAGGTCTAGTATATACATCGATGCATTCCAATACAAGTCTAGAAGGAGTGTTGTCCAAAACTGCATATAAAAGAGTAAGGTTAAATGCCCCAATATGCTATTGTCTAGGTCGGAAAGCCCATTTGCTTTGAGGAATAAGCAAATCCCAAGTGTAATGGCATGTTGATATGGTATCAATTTATACACCTATTTCGGGGTCATTATAACCCTCTAATCATGAAAAAGCCCAGATTATGGCATACTCATTTTTGTTTAGTATTTAGCATTGGATGGCATTTTGAGGAAATACACGTAACTTGGGCTCATCTGGAGAAGAAACGGACAAGACTATGGCTCTACACACAGTAATATTATAGAACCACGCATACAGAGCATTAGAACAGTGTCGCAAGTATAAAGCGACGACGTCGTGATTTGCAAAGTGATGCCGTCAAGGATTTTGTGACGACGTCAGAACGTAGCCGCCTGAAAGAGGATATATTATCATCAACGTGGCGACGACGTCATGGTTTCAAATTGACGTCGTCGCATCACTTTTCTTATAAATACAAAACCGATTTTAGGGTTTTAAGTATGTAACTTTGTATAACTTTTAGGAGACGAACCCTAGTCATTCTAGCAGCTTTTTGGCCGTCCTTAGGGCCTCAAAACCCTATTGTAACTGACCTTAATCCATGTTTTAATCAAGTAAGTTTGTTTATCTTTAATCATTCAAGTCTATGTATTGTTTGATTGATTTATGTTCTTGCTTTCTTTATAACATGCTAGGCTAAACCCTCATTTTTATACTTATGATTGGTATGAAACTAGATTGAGATCCTTTATAATGTTGCCTTCTTGTGAAGAAGGGATGACAACAAATAAGTGTTACATTATACCATCATTTAATACCAATAAATTTTACCCACTTTTATATAATTATTGCAAGAATTGTTACTTAATTGCTTAAAGGTGTTAATTGCAGTAATTACGAAGTGTTTTGTGAAGACAAGCTAAAAGGAGCACATTTTGGAGCTTAAACGAAGATATTTGAAGATTACTTAATTCTGACTGCATACGATGTATCCAGCAAAGAAGATATGGTGTATCAGCGCCTGGACTTCACAAGAAAACACGTATGTTCAATTCCCAATATGGCGTATCCTGCAAGAATACATACGCCGTATCCATCTGGTCAAACAATCACAGATACCAGCCTTAATTATGATTAAAATGAAATTATTACTGATTGATTTAATAAACGTAGCACTCACTTTAAGGAATTTCACCCCTATGAACGCCGTATTGACCTCCTTCAATAGCGGCGATCCACTCAATTAAAAGAGACTATAATAGAAGACTCAAAATGAGATAGTTCAATGAGCCAAATCATAACTTATAACCATAAACTCAAAAGTAGATTTTCTGAAGTGAAGAGGAGCAGCCAAGGTCAAGCATCAAACCTAATTCCATAGAAGACACCGTGGAATTCCTATACTCTTGTAATCATTTAATTTTTGGTATCGTTCGGTAAACCTTTTGATATACGCATGGTTATTTGATCACAACTTGTTATTATTACAAATGATTAAGGACTAATACCCTTAGGTATTAGCCACTTATAAAGATTTAATGTAATTTTGTTTAATCACCCCCCTCGAGTGCTTAATTTACATTGATTGTTTAATTTATAGTTTTATCACCTCATACTTGTCTATATGATTGAATATGAGACCTATCATTCAACTGGGTCTAGTGATACTGACCAAGTAATCTACATACTAGATAGCTCTCCATATCATGTTTTATATATCTGGACCAATAGGATCACAAATAATGCCTTGTCTTTGCCTTTTGATTAATGAGCTTAGTTGGACCGGCAGGTGACCTGTATGTTTCAACAACTAGTTCCTTAATTAAATGTCAAGATTTGGACATTGAACAATAGTAAAAAAATGTCATCAGCAATAAGTGTGTAAAGTCCTGGATTTGGTGCTAGTTTAATAACAATATCACAATTTGCTTTAATCCCTAAGATAGATTATAATTAAACTAAAAGGATGCTTTATGCGGATGCGTTAATTGTGACAGGATTCAACGTGTCTAGGTCTTAGGATGATGTCCCGCCTAAGTCTTAAGAGTGGTATGCCGCCTCGATATAAGCACTCATTTCACTAAATAAACAAACCAGCATTTAATCGGATTTAATATGGCTAATACAGTTTTCTATCATTTGGCTTGTACCGCTCTTTTATCTTTTGATTATCTTCTTGTGTGATTATTGTGTATCGAATTGATTTTAGTCACCATAAAACCTGTGCCAGTCTCTCACGCTGAAACTCCCCCCCTTATAATTAGAACTAGGTTTAGCATAGGTTTAACAAGTAATTAGAATTAACTAGTCTAATTAGATTAACTAAAATATTGATAGAATATAAGGTTAACTTCATCGCTCTTAGTGTTCGACACCTTACTTACCATGAAACTCCATCTTGACCGGGTATACTGCCCGTTAAAGTGTTGTTTTAGGATAAGTCGGCTAAATATAAATTTAAAACTTGGTAATCAATTAATTTAACCTACACGACAACACATCAGATGTGTGTTTTAGGCTTTAGAAAACTAGCCATAAGATATTAAATTGGTATAGACGTCTAAGGAAACGTGAGTGTGTAGAAAGCATACCATCTGGTAACAGTCTTCATACTACCTTACCCCCAATATGGTTGATCCCTCTTAAGATATTTCAATTGCATTTAATAAACTCTTAGGGGCCTTATAATAGTCTTCATACTACCTTACTTGTGCATTGCCTTAACGGAATATTAAATAGACGACGGGTTCGTGAAAAATCGTTCAGACTTAGTAAATACTAACATAGATCAATACAGTGTGACAAAGCAACAGGAATAGGAGAAACAATCTAAGGAGTAGTACATGATTTAAGTAAATACATCTTTTTATCATAAAGTTATCACTAATAGTTTAGATTATATTTAGTGTAATCAGATAAACAAACCAACCTCTCAAACCAATGATTTTACTCGCTTTCTATAAAATAAAAATACAAAAAGAATCTTCTCTCAACCCAGTAGACCTCTGTTAGATTGTGATCAAACCTTCCCAACCTATTCCCCTAGAGAACGATAACAACCACCGAATCTTGCCTATACTATACTACGACGATTAGGTACCTTTGCCTAGGTAGTTTTAAATCTTTTGGTTAAGTCTTTACGACAACCGCACAATAAACCTTGTTTAGGTCTTAAAATAAAAAACCGATGCATGTATAATATTAGAAAGACACTCAACGCATTTGTAAAAGGTGAGACCCCCTAGTGTCTTTCACCCACTTGCTGAGGTCGTGGGTTCGAGACAGGCCTTGGCGGGTTTTTGCAATTTTCCCCTCAGCCACGTCGGATGCCACGTGACCCACTCAGGTGGTGACACGTGGCGACCTGACCCATAACCCCTACCCGTTGACCGACTCGTTGACCTGGCTGACGTCACTCATGACGGCAGTGTGTCTCTCTATCCGACACGCAATTTGGCAGCTGTCCAATGACACTTGCCAACGTGGCGGCGGCTTGAACGTGTACGAGTTGCAGTGGCGGCTGATGATTGGTACGAGGTTGTAGAGGTGGCAGGTCGATTGCCATAGGAGCGAGACGTGTGTAAAGGTGATGATATAGTGCAGTGTCAGGCGCGTGATCCTAGGTTCTAGAAGCCATCTTTGAGAAAATTATTGGTAGATGGGATCCGATGTGGCCAATTGATTGGCCAAGAATGAAGCAGTATTACTGGCAAATGGGAAGACGTGTGAAATGACTAAAATGCCCCTTCGTAAATTAGGCTATTTAATCCTCCATACATTCACTCATTTACATCATCTTCTACACACTTTTCTTACTACTTTTTTCACACATAGTTTAGCTTATTGTATTTAGTCTAGTTTTTGTAAAAGCTCTTAGCTTATTATACTTGGCTTATTATCAATGAAGATAAAGAGTTTTTGTGGTGTGACTTGAGCTTATTTCTTTCTTTAATCCTCTATTCCTTGTTATAATTTCTATTAAGCCCTTTTATAAATAAATAAGCACTTATAAGCTTGTATGAGCTTATTAAGAGCTTATCTACTATAAAATATCTTTTAGACTTTTATAAGTGAGGTTTTAATTAGTTTATTTTTTCTTGAATTCATTTGTACTATTATAATCGAATAAAGCTTCTTCTATATCTTATTTAATCACCTATTTGATATTACTTTTTTTCGACAAGTTTAACGATAGCTTATTCGGATTAGCTTATTTCATATAGCTTTGGTTTTAAAGTTTTCAAATAAGCTCATATAGCTTATTTCAAATTTCTTATTAAACCTAGTTTAATTTTCGAATAAGCTTTTACATAGCTTATTTTGATTAGCTTTAATCTAGAATAGTCATTTTCAAGTAAGCTCTCTTATAGCTTTTTCGATCTAGCCTATCTAGTAGATTATTAGCATTTGTTTCTCTAAACTAGCTAAACTCTAGCTTATTTCAAGTAGATCTAGACTTTTTAGCTTATTTCGATTGGATCTTATATCTTATTATTCGAATAAGCTTTTGTAATTTTAGTTTTGTTTACTTTTAATTTTAGATCTAGCTTTAGATCCTAATAGCTTTTAGCTTATCCTTTTTTCTACAGGATAATGATTAGGAAACATATTAATGTGGTTTAATGTAATTTAAATAGTTTCCTTATCTATTGGTTTACTTTCTTTGTAAGTCGTGATCTCTCCCTATATAAAGAGATCATGGACATAAGTTTTAGATAGATCCATAACATAGTTGACTGATGAGAGTCGAATAGTAAATGTGTGTGTGTACACGTTTAGTTAGTAGTTAGTAGTTAGTAGTTAGTAACCTCAAGTTATAGTTGCGGTAATAGGGAAACGTATGAATGAAAAACCTTGTTCAATAACAATTGTCTTTATTAGATTCCGCTGCATAATTGTTATGATTGTTATTGTTTATTATCCTAGATATAAGATCTAAACAATCTGAGCTTAAATGATCTTATCATTTATGATAATGATTGTTAATTTGATTAAGGCTAGCTTAGTAGACATGATTAGTGTGTAGAGTATTATATGCTTGTTAAGTGAGTAGTGACTAGAGAATTAAGTGTGAAATAAAGAGGATTGTTGATTAATAATTTTCGAATTGTTTAGATTTTTTTTGGTTATTTTGACGGGCAAAAGCCGTTAAGATAATCAAACATTAATCTAGTAATTTGTATCAAAATAAAAGATTGTTTTCAAAATAAACCAACGTTGTGAGAAAATAGTTTTTTAAACGGGTACTAATTCATCAATTAAAACTCTCCTTCACATTTAATGATCTTTTCGCCTCACTTGACAAGCATATCCGTTAGACATATCTTTTAGATCTTTTAGCTCAATATTACTTAGTTTTAATCATTAGTATAGCTTTTAATTCTATAAAACCAACCAAAAATATACGATAATAAAGCATCCAATAAAAGACATCGACATGAATTTCTATTCATTTCTCACCGTAGACACGACTCCGGAATATTGAATTATTACTTGTCCTCAAGTAATTCTTTTATCTAACGGGAAACACTATATTATTACTCGACACGTTTACGACGTATCAAGTTTTTTGAAAAAAAAAATAATGGCCTGATTTTGGTGAATTAAACCATAGTGGGCCTGGCGTTTTGAGCAATTAGGCTGGGAGGGTACCTGGACCACCAAGTTGTAGTAAGCCCAGGGGGAGCCCACGAAGGAGTGGTCGATGATAATAATTGGAACCTGACGCACAGCCCTTACTGCACATACCATTATTTTATGGTGTTTAGACCCCGGAACACCGCGGGAGCCAGGCCGAGGAGTGCGTGCACCCCGATAAGACCGGACGCCCAAACCCGTTAACCGAATAAGTGGTGTTGGGTGTGAGGGGTGGGCCTATTCCTATATTCGTGTATCATCTTACACCA
The DNA here is from genome assembly GCA_026074375.1 of Tanacetum coccineum. NCBI lineage: Eukaryota > Viridiplantae > Streptophyta > Magnoliopsida > Asterales > Asteraceae > Tanacetum > Tanacetum coccineum. The sequence continues at coordinate 45,790 of BQNB010039599.1, forward strand.
ATCACCGAACTTGCAACATCCCTCGTTAAAATATGACTGCATATTTGAGAGTGTTAGAGGTGATGATGGTGGTGGTGTGTCTTCAAACGGCCATGAGTGCCGAATTTTTGGGGGTGGTTTAGAGAGGTCGACGATGGGGATTGGAAGGGGGAAGAGTCGTATATTTTGGAGAGATTTTAGGAGAGAAAAATTGGCTGTGATACCATATTGAAAGGCTAATTGATTCTTTGATTCATTAATGTACAAAATATTTATAGATACAAAGATACATGCTTGAGCCCAATGACAACTAAGTTACAGCTAAGGATAAATAATGATTATCCAATCATCCTACTCATGATTATCTAATCATCCTAAAATACATGTTGATTAACAAATCATCCAAATATATACTCCCTCCATCCTAATTTATTTGTCTAGTTTTGACTTTTTAGGTCTTTCTTTGTCAACTTTGACCTTAAATATTTTTATTTGTGTTATTTGATATTTGATTCAAAATATATGAATGGATTGAGTTCTAAATATATTTTTCATTGGTATAAATTTTATCAAGTATTATATAACACAAACAAAAATATTTAAAGTCAAAGTTGACAAAGAAAAACTTAGAAAGTCAGACAAATAAATTGAGACGGAAAAAGTATCAACTAATATTGAAAGGTAGTCAATCAAATATATCTACTAATAATCGAATGCATGTATATTTGGCTTTCCATAAAAGCTAGTAAAAAGATGTGAACTTTCTCAGAATTATCGGTACCGTGAGTTGGAGATGGATATATTTTGCCTCACAATCAAATTTGCCTATTGCGAATTAAGAAGGCTGCAAATTAGATTGAGGCAACCACATTGCCTTTTAGGCTAAGTCCACTTCCAACTTGAAAATCGATAATGATTGTTTGTCCTTTCTAAGAAAAAGCTAAATTATAGTACCAATCCAAAGGGGTTAACTAGAGATGTGCGAGAAAAAAATGTTCGGTACTCTTAATGTCAAAATTATTTTTTACATTTTTATTTTAAATTATTTCGAAATAAGTATTTATTTATCATTTTAACGAAATAAAAAAAGATTTTAATATGAGAATATTTTATTTGAGTAATTAAAAAATGTAGGTCACTCACTTTTATTAAAACTGTGTGATTAATTTTGAGAAGGGTGGAGTATCACTTATCAAAAGAAAAGCTATTAATGGAGCGGGTATAATTTAACTTTTATTTAACATGTAAATATCTGTTATATTTATTTATATAGTAAAAGAAAATGTCAAGTGGGGATTTTGTATTTAAAAAAATCAAATCATTCTTTATTAAGAAATTATTATATTATTTTCATTATTATTTTATTTATTTTTAATTAGAAAAGCTAAAATAATTCCAAAATTAGCAAAAAAATTCACCACACGTTTTATATAGTAAAAGAAAGAAAATTAAACATAAAAGTATAAGTGTCAAAAACATAAAGAAAAAGACTTAGAAAAAGCAGGAGTAACTTTATAAATGTTAGTGTCTAATGTGAATAAAGAAAACTTTCCTGGCTATTTTGTAAATAACAAATTAATGAGTACCAGATATTTTATTTGCTGTAAATTTGTTATTAGATAATTATTTAATATATATTGTATTTATCTATAACATAAACATTATTATTTTAATAAATCTTTTGCATATCTGTTAGTATAATTATACTCAAACTAAGACAACCTTACAGTTTATATATGTTAATATAATTATACTTGAACTTGGACAACCATTTTGCAAAAACAATAGGCGACCAATTGAAAGAACGAATGTTTAGGTTTTAGTTCGTTGTCACCACATATCCAAGTATCCAACACTAGGACCAGGCCTTTGTCAAATTACGGTGAACATAAATAACGTGGGGTAACAAATAGCACATGTCTTGATGATATTCTTGGAATGTGCGAGTGCTTCATACGTAGATTGAACTTTCATAATAATGCTTAGCAGTTGATGTTTATCGGCATTTTTGTTATTCAAATTGTGAATTTGTGTGTTCTGGTTTTCAGATTTTACAAAAGAATAGTTGCTTTTGCTTAAGAAAATTACTAAAGAGATGGCATTTGTCCGCGTAGATACCGGACGGGCCCCATATCCGAACGGGTCGGACGGGTCCAGACGGGCGCACTACATCAACCCGAAAGAAGACAAA
>BQNB010039600.1:0-47959 GCA_026074375.1 Tanacetum coccineum
ACGCCTTAGATTTCTTCGGTTAATGCTATCACACCTGAATTACTAACCGTGGAACCCGAGGACTCTCTAATCATGGGGGATGAGCATCTTAGCACTATTCCTGAAAAGGAATCGGACGAATTCATAAAGTCCAGTGTTGAGAACCTCGTCCCAATCCCAAGGAGTCTGAGGATACATCCGATAGTGATAGTAAAAGCGTTTTACCTTTGAGTGATGATTTATCTCCCATTTTTTAGGAAAATCTGTGATTTTCTCTTACCCTCTTTTCGATTCAAATGATTTTACCTCTAGTGATAACCAGTCACTATCCGATGAGGACGTTCCAGAAGATGTTAAAATTTACTCGAACCCTCTTTTCGAATTTGACGACGAATATATCTCTAGTGACGTAAATCCTCTTTTTGATGAGGTGTTAGAGAACATCGAGAGTAAGGACTCTTATGTTTCTAACCTTGATGAGCCGGCTTTGTTAGTCACACCTCTTTCCGATGCTAATAAGGATGAGTGTTTTGACCCAGGAGGCGTAATTGATGAAATCAATGCTTTTCTAGATACGGATATTTCTACGGATATTAAGAACGGTTATCATGATTCTGAGGGAGATATAATCTATCTTGAGAGTTTGCTTATTGATGACACTAGCCCTAATCTCCCTCCCGAGGTGTTTTTAGATCATGACCCAAGAAGCTTAAAGGATGAACCTGATAATGATGATTTGATGACCGAGGGCAAAGTTTTCGACCCCGGGATTCACGAGAAAAATATTTCTCTGACATTTGTGAAGTTAACCTTTGAGGATCGCCATTATTTTCCCATCACATTTGTTATCCGAATATTTCTTCATTATCTCACTTATTTGGTGGATTCTCCTTTTCTTCTCTCCTCCGAGAGTGAGGATACTATTTTTGACCCTGGCATCTCCACTTTCCATTTTTCTTCTCTTAAGCCGGTGGCATATGAAAATCCGATGGTGTTTTTTCCATTCTTCTGTTTCTGCCCTAAAGACAAAGGAATTCGGGGAGAGTCAAGCTAGAGACTCGCACAAAAACAAGCGCTTCTTGGGAGGCAACCCGTGTCTTTTCTTCTTTCTATTTTCTTGATTAATAAGTGAGTGTGTTAGTTTATAGCCCAAGTGTGGGGGCGTGCTTCTTTCTATGGTATGTGGTTTCGTTTTTGCAGGATTCCTTAAGATCATGAAGACCCGTGCTTGTTTTCAATCCTCCAATTATCCGGTCTTTGATCTTTTACTTATTTTGGAATCCTTAATCCTGATCATGTATATATATTGTGTTTCCCCTTTCACACTTGGAATTTTTTGCATTTGCCTTTTTCATTCCTAAGTGTGGGGGTAAAACCCGACATTTTTTAACATTGAGGCCAATATTCTATTCTAAGTGTGGGGGGGATTTCTATCGAAATATGATCTTACCTGCGCCTTGCTGTGTCCCTCGCAGCCCCGTTTTGGCCAAAATTTTAAATTTTTAAGTCTTAATATCTAGTTTATTGTTCATATAAAAAAATGTTAAAATATAAATAGTTAGTTGGATATAAAAAATAAAAAATAAATAAATAAATAGTTGACACGAATGTAGGCTTTCCGTTGGTGAGAACGAAAAGTAAATTTTGACCCGACCAGTTTTATATCTTTGCTTTCTAATTAACTTTATATAGATTGATTTTTGCTAATATTTTATACAAGGAGCTATAAAACGCTAGTCTAACTTGAAAAGGTCAAGACTTTGCAAGTTCCCATAATTGATTTTAAATATGCGAAGATCTATTTATTAGAGTTAAGATTGTTGCCAGTCTATGTGACTTGTGAAAAGTGCCGATCTTAAATTCATATAGAGCTAATTATTCCAACAGTTTCTTTCTAGAAATTTAAAATGTGAAGAACAAGAGATGACAGAGTAAGTATAATTTTTGATGGCTAAACATAAGAATAGTGTGAGATTTCTTTAAGGCTCATAAGTGTTAATTGTGGCTTTTTCTCCCATTAGCTTGTTTTCATCAAACCGTTATATAATTGTTGAATAAATAAAGTTTTTTGTTTTTGCAATTCTAGTTTAGAATCCTTTCTAGAAATAGTCATCTAAAAGATGAATTAAGGTACACATCGAGGTTTTTGTTATGTTGTGGGAAAATAGACTCTTGGACCATGGTCGTCCTCGCCAACCGATTGTGCAGTTGTTAAAAGACCACCAGGTCTTGAAAATTTGGCTAAAAAATAATAATTATGTAATAAACAAAAGCAGAAATAAGACTCTAGATCATGGGTCGGCTTGCCTATACGTATGTAACAGTCGTTTAAAAAAAGGGTGGAGTAATAAATGATAAAAAAAAAAATTAATGGGGGTAGAGCTTATGAAAGATTTACTGCCTTATTGCCGGCTCACAACCGATGTGGCAGTCTTCAAAATAAGGCACATAGTTATAATAATCCGAGACTGATAAAAGTTTGCTACATCTTGCCGGCTCACAACCGATGTTGCAGCCTTCTAAAAAGGCCGAGGAAAATTACCGAGATCGAAATATGTTTGCTAAGTATCTTGCCAGGCTTAGCAACCGATTTGCAAGCCTTTAAAGTGGACCGAGGTTTAAAAAATGGATTTCTACAATAATATAAGAAGAATAATAAGAGCCAAAATTCCGACTCCGTGATTATCTAAATAAAGCCTCTCGTCTCTGAACTCGTAGTTGAGTAGTTTCATCGGATAAATAAAAAGGATAACCCCTAAATCAAAGCGAAGTTAGAACCATAATGTGGTATTCTTAATTCTCCCCATATCGTCTCTTTAGAGACTGATTTCAAACAAATTTATGGTCTAAAAACCTGTTTAACTTTATATTAATAAGGACATAATTTATTTGTCACAATAATATATAATAAAATCTATTAGATACGAAAATTAGGAAAAAGGGAGGAAAATAAGTACACAATTAGCTTTATGAGTAGTGTTAGAATCATGAAAGTGTATTTACAATTATCCATGTTTTAAAATCTTGGGCTTGTGAGAGGAAAAATCGGTGGACGATAAATTTATCCATTTGGACACTTCTATGTGCTTTTGTTCCATGACCTAAAAGTATCAAGAATAATGAAATCATTAACATTATGTCACAACATTAATACGGCTTGTAAGTTGTGAAATTTTAAAAAGAAATTCAAATAAAAAAATGGGCAAAAACGTGGGTGCATCGAAAATAAAGGATTTTTGAACTTTTTAATGGACTTTTTCTTTTCTTGTTTGATTGTGAGGGTTTTAATGGATCTTTTCTGTTCTTGTTTGATTGTGAGGGGGTCATAAGTTAAAAGGGGATAAAATTATTTATTTCCGGGTATTGTTTTATTTACATTGCGTGTGGGACCAGCAATGGCTTAGTGTGGGAGAATTTGATGAGCGCTAAAATGCACATCTTTTATAACCCGGAAAACACTATTAATTGGACTAAAAATGCTAAAATATGCTTTATTATATTGCAAATATGTTTGTTTGGTATTTTTATGTCTTGCAGGTAAAATGATTAAAAACGGTGCAAAAACGAGAATTATCGGGCTCAATTTGGTCAAGTTTAATTATTACTCAAAGCCAAGATGAAGTCGTGAAAAGTCCCCGAGCATACCAGTGGAAAGAGCACGAGAAAATGCATTTAACGGTGCCCTCGAATTTTATTGGGCCAGCCCGTAACCCACTTAATGGGCCGGACCAGCCCAAATGAACTTAAGCCCATTTAAAAGGCCATGGTCAAATGTTATAAATGTTGACATATATATGTTGCTGTCATCATTGTCATGTGACAATGAATTAAATCAAAGGAGGCACGTGACTATGCACTATCAATTTGAGGACGAGTAAAATGATGACACATGGACAAGCAAATATATACTACTTTCAATTCATTTTGCAAAATTGATCCAACAGTCCAGAATAACTGCGTTTGATTAAAGCAAATACATGAGGCACGTGGCGCATGGTAAGCGGATGGATTTTCATTTATAAAGCACTCAATCCGTGTGACACCTAATGCAAGCCAATGATTGGAGGAATTATGAGCAAATGATTAGAGAAATTTACAAAACTTACCCTCGTGTGGCTATAAATATGAGCTCGCTCCCCTCAGTTTGGTGTGTTAGTTTTTAGGACTTATTTTTTACTTTTTAGCTTATTTTAGTGTTAGAAGTAGGATTAGCTTATTTTTAGTTTGAGGATTATTGTTAGTACTTATTTTACTACTTATTGTAATAGGATCTTTTTAGCTTATTAATATAAAGTTGGGTTGAGTTTTGTTGGCTTATTCTTGTTCATCCTCTAGTAAGTTTAGATCAAATAAGCTTTTAAATAGGTTAGATATAGCTTCGTTTCGATCTCGCTTATTTTCGCCTCTTAGTTTTAATTGAAAATCGGTTAAGTCCGTGATCGCGCGTTTTGAATGGTTTAAAATGATTTTGATTTGAGTTCCTAAATCCTACTTAACATATTGATAAAGTAAATAAAAGCATAAAAACGAGCAAAGCAATAAAAAATAATTAAACATGTAAATCATTAAACAAAAACGAGTATCTAAAACGAGACAAATAAGCAAGCATAATAAATTCACTTTTAAACATGCAAACTTCTAAAAATAAATCCTACATTAAAAGAAAATTATTTTTTAATAATTTTTATTTATTTATTTAAATCCGCTCTAATTTCTAAACACTAAATGAGCAAATAAATCAACTAACTAAACATGGCAAACTTTATATCATTAAAAGATAAAAATAATTCTACACTAAGCATGACAAAAATCAAATAGGCAAAAATATTATAAAACGATAAAATAAATCTACTCTAAGTATTGAAAAAGGATTAGAAAATGGAACCGAATTGGAGACCCGCAATTAAATGAATACCACCCGATTTATTTAGCTAAAACAAATAATTAAATTCGGTCTAGCTAAATAAACCCGTAAGCTCCTCGCCTCTTGAGTTGACCGGTACCAAAAAGCAACTCATATACACAAAATAAAAAAAACTGTTAATAATAAACAAACTTTCATCATAATTATTCACTTTCAAATTTGTGTTATTCTATTTCCTTACACTAACGTGGCCCAATCTTAATCCTACTTTAATCCTACTTGGCCTAATTCAAGCAAATGAAGCCCAATTAGTTATTCTATTTCCTAATTCAAGCAAATTTGTGTTATTCTATTTCCTTACACTAACGTGGCCCAATTAATTCAAGCAAACACATCCCTTTTTAAAATTGTGGCCTAATTTATCAATTTTGCAAAAGAATTGCACAGCTAAAAACTTATTAACGAGAATGATTTTAGGCAAACAAGCTTTATCACAAAATAAGCAAATCTTATAAGCCACGAGTTTTTAGACATTCGAGAAAATCCTACCTAAAAAATGATATAAGCTCTTGAACAAGTTACCTCGACAAAGAGACTAAACGATCTAAGCTAGTACTGAGTATAAGCTACGACTTTTTAATAAGCTAAATCCTAAACGAATTAAGCACTAGACATATCGAAAAAACAAACAATATTTAAGCAACTAACAAAAAAAATGAGATAAACCTTAATAATAATATAAACGAATTCGAGATCTACAACATAAACGACTAAATAAACAAAATATCAAACTAGATATGCTCCAAACTAATCAATAAGTAATGTAAAACAGTAACAAGGATTCAGATTAAGCTAAGTGAACATTAATGGATCAAACGATAAATCGATTAAGCAAATAAGCCTCACATACAATTTAATCTACAATAATAAGCTCAAATGAAAATGCGAAAACACATTAAGAAGCTTATAAACAGAAAATAAGAGCTTCTGACAGAACAAAAACATAATAAGCAAAATTCGAGCTTATTAGAGCTTATTATTTCGAAAAGTGAATAAAAACTTTTAGAAAATGATTCGAATGAGCTTAAAGGCTTATAGGAGTCATTTAATAAAATTTTAAAAGCTTTTGAAAATAATAAGACGTGAAAATAAGCATGAAATCTCAGCTTATAGAATAAGCTCTCACGAAACAAAGATTATCGAACGATTAAATATCAATTCAAAAGGAGCAAAACAAGATCACCAATCGAGAACATTTACACACCCAGAAGACTTCTATTACATCATCTCATTAAGTTTGCGAAATAAGAAAGGTACAATAAGCAGAAAAAGTAAAATAAGCTATTACAAATTTTTAATAAGCTAAAAACTAAAATTCTAAACAAAAAAAAATAATATAAAAACTGCCCCCAATTGAGGGGAGGCGAGTTGCCTTATATAGGGGAAGAAGGGTGAGATTGTAAAATTTCTCCTCATTATTTAACCAATCATTGCCTAGGATCCATCGTCACACGAATTGCAAAGTAGCAGCAGGCTGATCCACCGGTTATTTTATGACGCGTGTCTCTTCCATTTGCTTTATTCCAACGCAATAACTTTTGTCCGTTTGATCACTTTTACTTGCAAATTCATAGTGCATTGTCATGTGATAGATCAGGAATTAATTAAGCAGCACGTGCTGCATGACGTCATGCACCATCTTTTATAAATTTTATTTTGGGCTTATCATTGGGCTTTAGTCGGGCTTTGGCTGGTCTAGCCCATAAAATGGGTTACGGGCTGGCCCAATAAAATCCGAGAGCACCGTTGGACTCGTTTTCTCGCGCTCTTTCCGATCCCGTGCTTGGTTTTGTCTGGTTTTGTCTTTATTTTTGTCCTTTTCTTGATATCCGTACCTGCACATACACAAACACAAAAACAAGCATATATTTGCAATTTTTATTATGGTTTTGGTCATTTAGGGTCGTTTTTTCAAGGTAAAAAGTATGTATAAAATAGCGAATACCAAATTCCCCCATACTAAGGTATTGTCGTGTCCTCACGCAATGTAATAAATACACGCTTAAAACTAAAGATTCCAATCCCCCCAAATTAATCACTTTGAAAAGTAGCAAAGTGCTCATCTAAATGGATTAAGAAATCAGTAGTTAAGAAACGCCCCGTTTTTCCATTTTCAATATTTTTCTCATCATTTTTATTAAAAGCAACTAACTACCTTATTTGACTTTTGTTATTTTCATAACCGTTAGGGATCATAGAACATGATGCATTTCAATCCGAAAATGCCCCCAAAAAGGATAAATTCATCATCCCTGACTTTTCACTTGCTTCAAACCAAGCTTAAAACAAAATCATAATTAAATATCAGTTAAGATGCTAACACTACTTATATTTGCAATTTGTGATCTTTTCACTCCCGTCAATTATATATATAAGGTGAATGTGCTATTTTGAATTTCAACCATTGATCAACATTTTGCAAAATTCTATGCTTCACTTTCCACCTGAGAATAATGAGTTTGAAGGCGAGATCATCCTATGTAGCGACTTTCGTCTCGGCACATCCCAACCTTGCGGCTAAGTGGCCAGGCTTTTGACACCCCACAGAGACTAGTATCGGGACTCACGGACCTCAGGTTTCAAAAACTCTCAGGTTTCCCGTTTACACATAGCTTATTAAATAGAATAGTCAAAGTTCAAAAAAGCATTTTTGAATTTAACAAAAAGAAACCTATTTATTAATTTAGACTTAATATTAAACATTTATGCAATTGTAACCCTTGACCTTTTAGAAGGCTGCAACATCGGTTGTGAGCCGGCAAGATGCAGCAAACTTTTATGAGTCTCGGATTTTTATTCTTACTATGGGCTTTCTTTAGAAGACTACCACATCGGTTGTGAGCCGGCAAGAGGTATAAACTTTTATCAGCCCACGACTTTTATTATTATTATATATTATTTTTTTATTTTTATTTTTTTATTTATTTATTATTTTTTATTTATTTATTTTTTTTATTATTTTATTCATCATTTTTTTTAATTTTTTTTATATATATAGAGAAAACTTCTTTTTGAAAAATTCAAGTATAAATTTAAACTAAGACTAAAATTTTGGCTATATATAACATAAAAATTGTTGATTTAAGTTTAATCTCCAAAAACAGCACGTATATTAATCCGGTTAAGAGCTTATGGGAGAAACAGCAACAAGTTACATACATGAGCTCTTAAGATTTCCAAATAATCCTTGTTTAGCATCCCACTCATACGTAACTCTATCATTTTTCGTTCTTCGCAAATTTCCGCGAACGCTTAGCCTAAAAGTTAAGGAACAAGCTAGAGCTCAACATGCTCGATCGGGTCAAAATTTATTCTTATTCTACCCAGCAGGAAAGTCAAAATTGTGACAAAAACACTTATTGTATTTTTGAGAATTTTAAAATTTTTCATATTTTTTGAAATTTTTTGTGGGAAAACGGGATTACGTGAAAACCACGGTCGACTATTAAAATCAAATCGCTAGATTTCCTCCCCATTACAAAACTACCAATGTCCCTCAATGTGAAACCGTCACCGAACCCCCCATAACTAATATAAGCATAAATTCAAGTATAAGGGTTCTCTACGCAAATCTAAAGCCATTTATTAAGTATGCTAAAGATAAACGATAGTCGATAAGATTAGGATTTAATTCCCTAAATAAGCGAGGATATGAAGCGAATGAGTGGAACAAACCATGAGCACGATAGTCTTCAAAATCCGTGTATCCTGGACATGAAAATCACAAAACACAAACACGAGAAAGAAAAAGGGCGAGCCTCCCACATTACTTGTAGAAAATAAGATAAGAAGATAGAAACCGCTTGTTTTTGTTTAACTGAGCCAACGACTTTGGACAAGACCCCGAATAAGTTGTCCATGGGGGAAGCAAATGGGAAAAAGAAAATCTCATCGTCTTTCATTAATGTTTGGATAAACATTAAAGCACATGAAAGTTCCATCCCGATGAGATGCCACCGGCTCTAAGTGGAGATGTCGGGGTCAAAATAGCGTCTTCACTCCCGGTGGAGAGAAGATATGGTGGAGTAATGGGATACGTGAGAAAAGCAAGAAAGATCCATACAACAAATGCTAAGAGAGGAGATTGGGCATCCTCGAATGGTAAATTCACATATTGTCGCAGTAAAACGATTCTCTACGAAATCCGGGGTCTCATATCAAATCTCCACGATCGGGCTCTATCTTAAAATAGTAAACATTTCAAGATCGGAGGAGATATGATGTGAACGAGTTTCATCGGCTAAACTCTCACGATAAAAGTTACTCCTATCGGCAGGAGGAAAAGGATTGATCGAAAGATCAAAGATAAACGAATTATATTTAGGAAGAGAAAAATCAGCATGAGTAGTGGTACTGTCACTACTTTTTTCTTCAATATGATCGTCATTGAGATAGAAAGCTTCATAATCCGGAATAGAATAATCAGAACGAGTAGTGGTACTGCCACTACTAATCTCTTCCAGATTAAAGCGAAAAGTTTTAGATTCGGTTAAAGAATTATCAAAGGTGTTAGTCTCCTCCAAGAAAGAGTTAGGAAAGGTGGAGGGAGACTTGATTTACAAAATCGGAAGATGGAACGGATATCTTTAATGCTTCCGATGTAGCAATAAGGAAAGAAAAATTTGGACATTCACATCAATTTTCCACGAAGGATATCGTCTTTTGGTATGTTAAAGAATATCAGTAATCAACCCAGTTCCAACTTCCGGGATACACTCCTTCCATACACCAACTCTAAGCTGACGATCTCAGCATCGGGAGGTGATGCATCGACATAATCGATATCCTCACCGTAGGGAGAATCGTCATCACTCGAAGTAGAATCATTGTTGAAATCGACGAATCTCAGAGTGTTCTTTGAAAGCTTCAAGAGGGGTAGGGTTATCACAGAGAGGCACATCACAACCACCGTCGGAAATACCCTTGGACTCACTTGGGATTTAGACAAGGTTCTCGACACTAGACTTTATTACTTCGTCCGATTCCGTTGCCGGAATAGTGTCAAGATGCTCATCCTCCATTATGAGAGAGTCAACGGGCTCATTGTCCGGCAAACCGGCACAGTGAGCATGACTCACCCGAACGGGGATGTCAATCCCAAATAGATCTATTTATAACATTCGCGCTCACAACAAGTAATTGACAGTTCATGATAATAGGCTCAGAGGGTTATTGCTACTTAGGCAAACACGTAATCGTAATGTAAAATATCCACTTGCGTCCAATTGTAAAACACGCATATGTTTCTCACCCCAAAACTTGTAAATCATTGTAAATGTAAAATGTGGGGCTATGAACTCACCTCGAGTGAATGAATAATCCAAGTATAACAGAAAATGCGTCACAATAATGACCGAATGCAACCTAATTAAATATAGGTCGTATAAGTACTAAGCACTTTGATTAACTAATACTACATATAATTCTATATAGCTACATCACCATCTAATTGTATTTGTGAAATCATATTTATAAAGTAAAAACGTTTATAAATACCTCTTTAGTAAAAATGACGTAACTTTATCGTTTTAAGTTCGTTTCTTACGTTTCTTATGTCCACGCTTTCGTATAAGATGAGTTATCAAAATATTACATTTTCATATTTTAAGTCCTCTAGTGAACAGTACTTTTTACTGTTCATATACTTTTATAAATAAAATGATTTTTATAAAATTAATCGTCGTAAACTCGTAAAATGTCGTATCTTATTCGTTTTAACTTCGTTTTAGTGATTCTTTCGAGCACATCTTCGTAATTAAAAGTTTTATCTAGTAAATGTATTTTCCAAATGTATCGAAGATGAATAATGATTTTTACTTTTTCATAGTTTAATAAATTTTTTATTTAAACTTTATTTATCGGTCACGCGAAAAAATCCATAACTCTTGTTAATGATCAAAAATTATGATTCTTATGCGTTTGGAATTCCTAAAAATAGTGCTATCTGAGAAAAATAATTATTTCATTTTATATCAGAAGTGGTTTGTAATAAGTTTTTATAAAATTTCTTTTATAAACGCGTTTATTATCGTATAACTTGTAAATTACGTATCTCCTTCGTTATAAATCGGTTTTTCGAGTTTCTTACATATTTGGACTCCTCATGAGATGTAGTATTTTATAAAAATTTAAAATCAATAGGTTATTTTTTGAATTAAAACAAAAACATTTGAGTTTTTTGTTAAAATGTGTTTTAAACTTGTTTTTGTAACTTTTTAGTTTAGTCACCTTGTTACAAGTCCTCTAATGTGATCAATACACAACCTTGTATATTTTTATAGTCCTCTAGTATACAAGTCCACAATATGTCCAAGAATCACAAGATCCATAAGTCTACATGCTCATTTGTTCATAATCCTTAATAAGTAACTTTTTATACCATTTACATATATATACTTTGTATAATTTAACCAACACTCATATAGTGTATATACTTGATTTATAACATGATCATAACATCAATATATCACATGACAAAGTTTAACAAACCATGATCACAAGTAAAAATCCATTTTACAAGTAAATAAGTTTCTTAGATGGTGATTACTATACAGACATCATATATGCATAAAATCACAAATGTAAAGAGATTAAGGTTTTTAGGTAACCTTAATATGATGTATGGTGATAAACAACAATGTCTAAACCCTTGTTTAGCAAACAAACCCTAGCTTCCAACACCTTAAAAATCTTAAATCTAAGTAAACCCTAATTTCAAACCTTCCTTGCTTAACACTTTTAAATGCTTAACCAAGTCTTCAAACCTTGTTATATCTTAGATATGTTGCTAGAACACTTGTATATGTTGTAAATAAATTTGGTATGGATTGTTTATGTGTTTAGTGGTATGCCGTGGGTTTGGAGGAGGAACAAGAGAGAAATTGTGTTGATTTCAACAAGGAAATGAGTTGTGTGTGTTTATCTTTGTAGCTAAGGCTTTATATACTTCCTTGACTAGTCAATATTGCCCTAGGAAAGTCCAAGACACAAAGAGGGTTTTAAGGAAGTCTTGGTCAAGTTCACTAGTCACTAGTCTTAGGTATTATGAGTTATAAGTTATACAAGTCTTGACTAAGTGTTTATGCGCTCTTGGTTCCCCAATATGGGAGTTATCCCATGAAATTTAGGAGGGGGGGAGGAAGTACTAGTTGATTTTTGGTCTTATACACAATATCTTGCATTATATTAAAGTAACAAGTTGTAGTTTACGTGTATAAAGATATTACTTGCAATTTGTAAGTCTTGGTTGATTTCTTTTATGATAAATTCAGCCAATATGATAACAAGGGTGATGTTTTAATAAAACTTTGAGCATTGGGTATAAAAATAAGTATTTGTTGAAGCGTAGATAAGTTTTGGTGGTTCCGGGTATGCATAAACGTATTTTATCGCGAAACGTAAACACTTTACGTAACCAATAAAAATTAAATGTGCAAAGATAATAATTATACTCCAAATAATTATTTAACACTTGCTTGGCGTAAACATTTAATTGTTTGATGCCCGTTTACGTTGAATGATAATTTTTAGCTTACGCGATTTAACTTAACGATTTCAATTAAAAGCAAACGCGTACAAGACTAAAAATAAATAGTGAATTTATTGACGTCGTAAATGACCCTAAAACATGGGGTGTTATAATTACCTAGCCATTAAGTTGAATGATTTGGCCTCTTCTTCGTCTACGTCTTCATCACTTTCTCCTTGACTATCACTATCATCACTAGTTTGTTCCCTAGTGACTTTAGCTTTAAGTGATAAGCCTTGACCTTTTCCTTGGTGGTCTTGGAAGCTACGCCATCATTTTCCAAGATCATTTCATAGACCTTAAGGTTGTCGATTAGCTCATCAAGAGGAAGTGTAGCTAAGTATTTGGCTTCTTTAATGGTCGTCACATTGGCTCTCCATTTCAATGGTAAAGCATGAAGAAACTTTCGAACGTGATTCTTGCTAGAGTAGTTCGGATCTAAAGATTTGAGACTAGTTACAATAGCATTGAATCGTGTGAAGCCACTATCAATAGTTTCTTCACTTGAGATTAAGAAATTCTCATATTGTTGAGTGAGATGATAACAATTGAAAATCCTTTGACTTGTGAATTGCCTTGGTGAGCGATGATAAGTGTATGCCAAACCTGATTGGCAGTTTTACACATGAAGACTTGTTCATACTCTTTACGTGGTAGGGAGTTGTAAAGAGTCATCTTGGCTTTGTTGTTCTTGCCAAGTTGCTTCTTTTGATCATCTTTAAGAAGTTCATATGGTGTTTAAACTCCAATCTTTGTCTTCTGATCATTCATCATGAAGAAAGTCCAATATTTTTGAATGACTTGTCACAGTTAATATCTTTGGATTAATGTAAGTCTCAAGTGGAGTTCTTCTAAAAGCAAAACCCTAGTCAGCCTCTAGAACAAGGTGGTCTTGCATAAATCACCCTCGCATAGTACTATTAAGCCATAGATATTTACTCTACTTTTTCAAAAACTGGAGTTAGGATTTCAAATTTTCTAAAAAGAAGTTTTCAACTTAAAATGACTTCTCGGGAAGGCTTTAATGCTTGAAAACTTATGTAAACTACTCTAATACCAATTGTCGAACTGTAAGAGGGGGGGGGGGGGGGTGAATACCGATTTCTTGACTTCTTTTCAAAAGTTTCTAAACTTCAAGTCACAAATAAAAATATGGTGTGATGATCTACTTAGCAAAGAGACAATAAGTAGACGAAGAGAGCGAGATAGAGATAGTGAGAAGATAGAGATAGATAGAGAGAGAGATAGATAGATAGAGAGAGAGAGGAGTGAGTAAGAGAGAGAAAGACCATGATATGTATTGTTCGGGATGATTGGTTTATACCATCCGTTTATAGTTGCGATAAGACCATGACACATATACATTTTACTCTAGTATAATCTTTTGGCTGACTAGAAATTCGTATTACAATTCTAGCTCCATCGATATGCACTAGAATAGTTCTCATAAGAAAAGCTACTCCCACAGTATTTCGCCTTCAGATCCATCTACTAAGAATGCGTGATTCGACTTACCTCTAGATTCACTTAGATCGACTAGGACTACTAAGAACTTCCCCTTTGAAGCTTACCAAACCCCAACTAGATCACCAATGATCTAGGCTTGATCACGAAAGATACAAGACTTCCCTTACAACCAAACTGAATGAAAGTTAATTGTTCAAATCAAGTCCTAACCTAATATAGAGACTCAATTTTAAAAGAAAGGGTATGAGAAAAAGACCTTCGACTTATAACACACAAGTGTGGATTATGTACTTGTGTGTCTCTCTTATGGAGATGTGTTCTTCAATAGCATGATAGAAGAGAAGATTAAGAACACAAGAGGTGTTAGACTTAGAGGATAAGAGAAGAAAAAAAGAGAGGAGTGAAGGTTTGCAAGAGATGAGGAATACAAAGGCCAAGTGTGGATATTTATAGGCCAAAAATCCCAAAATGGTAAAAATACTTCGCGAGTGGTGCGTTGCCCACGCGTCAGCACGTGGCCAGCGCACCAGATTCCCAAAGTGTTTTCTTCCGGATTTTGGCGTTTTAAATACCCGCACTTGTTAAACCCCTAATTGTACTTCATGCTATGACCTTTCAATAATTCTTACACACAAGGTAAACCAACTCAAATGGCCATTTGATAAAAGCGTATGTGAAGTGTTTAAAAGGAGTTGTAGGGGTTGATTTGTCGATTTCAAAGAATAGTAATGAACCATCGGACAAGGGTTTTAATTGGTATTCCTCAAAGTACCATGGTTTGAAAGTAATTTAGGGTTATAGGATTATTTTAAGAATATGCTAAATTTGGTTAGGAGTGGGGTTATTATGAGGGGTGAATTTAAAATTTGAATTTGAAATTAAATTTCTACATATGTGAAATAGAAGGAAGGATAAGAATGAGTTGTATGTGAGTTGGCTTGGATGTGATGTTGATGTGATGGATAGGAGCCTCTTGTTTGAGATTCAAAATTGAATTTGAATTACACATGTAGGATAAAGATGAGGAAGTGATGAGGTAAGTTGGATTGGTGAGTTGGCATGATCAAGGGTTAGGTTTAAGAGTGTGTATGTGTATTATTAGGATTATGCACTTCTTGTAGATACTGTTACTAAGGTTTGTGTTACTGTTTCTAAGCTAAAGTTAGTGTTGTTCATTAACTTTAATAAAAAATATGCTAAGTAGTTAGTGCTGCTAGTATAAAGTTAGTATTGCTGGTGAAGATTGAAGAAAATATTCTAAGTAGTACTACTGCTTTACCAAGTTAATGCTGCTGGTGTATAAGTTACTACTGCTGGTGCTAGGTTAATGTTGCTAGTATAAAAGTTACAACTGCTCAAAGATTAAGACTGCTGAAAGATTTTCTACTGTCAGAAGAGAATGGATAAAGACAAAAGAAAGGATAAAGATTGATTGGAGATCAATATTACTTACGTGATAAGTATTAGTTATTTATAGAATAGATCATAGAGAATATTCTAAGTTTTAGGAATATATTGTAAATCGACTAGGACTCCAGGTTGATGACGTGTGCCTATGTCATATCACATGCCCTTAAATTAAATACTACAAGGTCACATGACCTTGCATTAACTTGTGTGAACAAATCGTATAAGGCCACGTGGCAAGGAATTTTTGTATGAGATTTCAAATTGCTGTGTGATTGATCCAACAGTCGAAAATAGTGCGTTCAAAATAAGCATTTATATGGTCCATGTGGCTCAATTTGAACGGCTGATCCAACTACTATTTTCGATCGATCCGAGGACTCACGATCCCAAGCCTATGATTGGCCAATAATTCTACAATGATGTGATCAGAATTTACGTTTCTACCCCTCCTTTTTGGCTATTTATTCACACGCAATAGCATTTTTTTGAGATCATTAGTTTTAGATAAAAAATTTATAGTAGTGTAGTTTTTTTCAATTTTTTTAGCTTATTCCTAATGTTTTTTTTAGCTTATCTAGAATTTTAAAAGCTCTTTATAAGCTTATGTAGCTTATTATTCTTGTAATCATTTGGCTTATTGGTATTTTTAAAAGAAGTTTGTGTTTGGATTGCTTTTTCTCGGTTTATGTTTTTTTTCTAGTCTCGGCTTATTGTTACAAATAAGCTGTACAATTTGGGCTTAATTTCTGAGCTTATTCAGCTTGGCTTATTAACTAATAAGGGGTAAAACTAATAAGCTATATCTTAGTTTATTGGTTTTGGTTACTTATTTTCTTATTAAGTGATGGTTAAATAAGCTTCCAAATAAGCTTATTGCTTCGGCTTATTTGGTTTCCTTTTCTTTTTTTTAAGCTCGGTTCGTAACCTTATTTTCAAGATCACTTTTAGTTAAGAAGCTTATTTATCTGTTTTATCAAGTAGATCTAGCTTTTTGTTACAAATTTGGTTTCGGTTATTGATTTGATTTCATCTAGATAGTTAGATCTTATTTAGATATTAGTTTCTAGAGCTTATTTGGTTCGTGTTTGAGCTCAAAACATTTTTATCTTATTAGTAAAACATTTTCGTGTGGTAAAAGTTTCTCAAATTGTTCAATTCGGTAATGTGTAGTTTGAAAATGAGAATCGGGCCTAGACTTTAGTTTAAAACATATCAGGAGTCCATTTGTATTTTGTGTTATGAGATAAATAATTATTAGGCTATGTCTGATTTGTCGTGCGTTACTTTAACAAGATTTAGTGCAAAGTGAAGATTTTTATAACTTGTCTAAATAACAGTTGTTTTAATTTGTGATTTGAATTTGGTACCGGTCATATCATGAGGCGTAGAGCTTAAGGGTTTATTTAGCGAGACCGAATTTAATTATTTGCTTTAGCTAAATAAATCGGGTGGTTTTTGTTAAAATGCGGCTCTTCAATTTTGGATCTATTTTCTAATCTCTTTTCAATACTTAGAATAGTTTTATTTTATCGTTCTATAAAATATTTGCATATTTGATTTTTGCCATGCTTAGTGTAGATTTATTTTTGTCGTTAAATGCT
Organism: Tanacetum coccineum; assembly: GCA_026074375.1. NCBI lineage: Eukaryota > Viridiplantae > Streptophyta > Magnoliopsida > Asterales > Asteraceae > Tanacetum > Tanacetum coccineum. The sequence goes on from BQNB010039600.1 coordinate 16,910, forward strand.
ATGTTTGTTAAATTGAATTTCGTTATGAGTAGTGAGTAGTTTAACTTGTGTTTGCTAAGTGATTAGTGATTTGAAATTTAAGTGCGGTTTTAAAAAGGTTTAAAAAATATAGTCATTAGAATTTTCCAATTTACATAACCGTCATTTACTTTTAATGCAATTTAAATACTTGTCATTTATTTTAAAAAAAGCATTTTACTTTACTTGTCATTTAATTTCTTTAAACTTGTTTTCTAAGGATTTTAATTCGTTAAACCTAAGCCCGCACTTAAGGAACATTTCACGTCACTTAGCAAGCATATTTGTCATTTATATCTTTTAGATCAATTTTAGTTTAATCTTTTAGTTTTTAATCTTAGAATTAATATTAGTTTAATTTTTAATATAAAAATAGTTTAAAACCAAAACCAAAAACTTGAATGACAATCAAGCTCGATTTACAACTTGAACGTAGATTTCCATTCATCTCTCGCCGAGGAAAACGATACCCGTGTTGATAACTGGTATGTGTTTAATTACACATACCCTTGACTATTAAAAACGAGCTAAAATGACCAAAAACGTACAAAAAATACTTTGTATTTGTATGTTTGCATTTATATTGTGTAGGAAACGGATATCCGACAAAAGGACAAAAAATCAAGCCAAAAACGACAAAACCGAGCACGGAATGGAAAAGCGTGGAAAAGACAAAGTCAAATCAAAGCCGAAGTCAAAGTCAAAGTCAACCGAAAAGTCAACCCCGACAAAAGTCAAAGTCAAGACCAAAGCCGTAATCAAAGAAGACCTTAATGGGCCCACCCTTACCCATCTAATGGGCCGGGGTAGCCCATTAAGGGTTTAGAGAGTTACCGAGAAGCGAGTTGATTATTAGGTTTAAGTGTCTTATCTCATTGTTGTATTTAGATTTATGTGTGAATAATTGTTTGAAAACCAATATATATATATATATATATATATATATATATATATATATATATATATATATATATATATATATAAATCCGAAAAAAATATTTTTCTTCTTATTTCTATTTTTATTTTTCCTTTTCTTTTATAAATTTTAAAAATACCAATTTTTTATTATCTTTATAAAAAATTTCAAAAAAAAATAAAAAAATTCTCCCTTATCCTCTTACTTCATTTAATTCTTATCTTTCTTTATCCTCTTATCCGTTTAATTCTTCGACATGTCTTCGTTATAACATTTTTGGGTTTGTACGGGTGTGGAGGTCCGTTGAATGGTGGAACTGTCCGGGCTGCTGTAGCATATGTAGGTCCGGAAATGAGTTTGTCCTATAACCCAAATCCTTATTCTTTAATGAAAACTCGAACTTCTTCCCCAACATCCACCAGCCCCAGTTATGAGACATTACTCATGTGAGTTATGTGGGGAACGATTCTCACAATGGGTTTTGATTGTCCATCCAACGGGTACGCTTTGCTATGAGGAGGAACCGTGCTTGCTACAATCAAAAACTTTAGTGATTAATTATTATCCACAAAATTTCACCGAGTTTTTCTCAACAATATCTTTGTTTATGTCTTGTTGTGATAATGTGGGGGTCCTCATGCGACTTTTCAGTGTCACCCGATGAACCAAAATTTCAATTCTTTTGGTTTTGACCATATTCAACCCCCACAGCAGTTCGATAATCATCAGCCTCAGGAAACTCCAGAAGTCACTCCTTTTGTTGAAAGTAAAGAATGGATTGAAACAAATAACGAGCTTTATAAAATGATGGAAGATTTTACGGAAAGAATGAATCAAGAGTTATATAAGTAGGAGGTTTTATTCCTTGACAGCTCAAAGAGAGCAAGAATTACTTGCCCAAAAGCAAGCAGCTCAGGAAAAGCAAGTTCCCTCACCAAATTCCGTCTTTCGTCAACTTATTGAAGAAACGTGTGGAACAAAAGTTTGTGAAGAGCAAAAGCAAAATATGGAAGATACGATGCTAGATTTGCTTGAAATTTGTCGACAAAAAGAGCTTTATTGTATTCATAATAATGTTGATGATCTATTTGAAAGTGCACTTAAATCTGAACTTCTCTTGATTAATTTGAATTCTCAACGTCACAATAAGGGAAGTGCTGGAAGAAGTTAAGAATATCGAGAGCCGGATGCTAAACGTCAAACTCGTATTACATTGTGTTTGTAGAATTTCAAAGTTATTTCTAAGGAGAGTACTATTCCTTTGAATAAAACACCTCAAAATTCTCCGGTTAATGCAATCACACATGATTTACCAACCAAAGAACCCAAGGACTCTCTCATAATGGGGAATGAGGAACTTAGCACTATTCTTGAAAAGGATTCAGACGAATTCATAAAGTCCAGTGTTGAGGACCTTATTCCAATCCCAAGAGACTCCGAGGATACATCCGGTAGTGATAGTGAGAGCGTTTTACCTTCGAGTGATGATTTCTCTCCCATTGTTGAGGAAAAATCCGTGACTTTCTCTAACCCTCTTTTCGAATTTGACGACGAATATATCTCTAATGACGTAAATCTTTTTTTTTGATGAGGTGTTAGAGAACATCGAGAGTAAGGACTCTTATGTTTCTAACCTTGATGATTGGCTTTGTTAGTTTGCCTCTTCCGATGCTAATGGGGAGGGTAGTGTTTCGACCCAGAAGGCGTAATTGATGAAATCGATGCTTTTCTAGATATGGATATTTCTACGGATATTGAGAACGGTTATCATGATTCAGAGGGAGATATAATCTATCTTGAGAGTTTGCTTATTGATGACACTAGCCCTAATCTCCCTCCCGAGGTGTTTTTAGATCATGACCCAAGAAGCTTAAAGGATGAACCTGATAATAATGATTTGATGACCGATGACAAAGTTTTCGACCCCGGGATTCATGAGAAAAGTTTTTCTTTGACATTTGTTAAGTTAAACCTTTGAGGTTCGCCATTATTTTCCATCACATTTGTTATACGAATATTTCTTCCCCCTTATCTCATTATTCGGTGATCTTCTCTTTTCTCTCATATTCCGGGGAGTGAGGATACTATTTTGGACCCCGGCATTTCCCACTTTTCATTTTTCTTACTCTTAGCCGGATGCGCATATGATATCCGATAGTGATTTTTCAATTTCTTCTTTTCATGCCCAAGGTCAAAGGATTTTCGGGGAGAGTTAAGCTAGGGACTCGCACCAAAAAACAAGCGCTTCTCGGGAGGAACCCTGCGTTTCTGTCTATTCTTCTTTTATTTTCGTAATAAATAAGTGTGTGATTTTATAGCCCAAGTGCGGGGGCGTGCTTCTTTCTACGATTTGTGGTATTGGTTTTGCTTATGAAGACCCGTGCTTGTTTTTAATCCTCCAATCATCCGGTCTTCGATCTTTTGCTTATTATGGAAATCCTCAATCCTGATCATGTATATATATTGTGTTTTCCCTTTCACACTTGGAATTACTAGCATTTGCCTTTTTCGTTGATAAGTGTGGGGGTAAAACCCGACATTTTTGAACATTGAGGCCAATGTTCCATTCATAACGTGGTGGTGAGGATTTCTATCGAAATGTTGAAGGAGAGCTTAAAAGTGATAAACTTTATTTTATTATATAGTTTGTAAGATCGGGTGGTTATCGTTTATTTGCGGCCCTCTTTAATTTGTTTTTCATTTCTATCCTTTTTCAATTAATTAGTGTAGATTTAATTTGTTATTTTATAAAATGTTTGCTTATTTTGATATTTGTATGCGTAGTGAGTAGTTTAACTGTGTTTGCTAAGTGATTAGTGATTTGGAAATATAAGTGCAGTTACTTAAAAAGGTTTAAAAAAAATTAATAAGGGGTTTTTTTCCAAAATTTTTTTTTTTAAATAGATTTTTTTTTTTTTTTTTTTTTTTTTTTACGTCATTTACTTTTAATGCAATTTAAAACACTTGTATTTATTTTAAAAAGCATTTTACTTTTCTTGTCATTTAATTTGTTGCAACTTTGTTTTCTTCTAAGGTTTTTAATTCGTTTTAAACCTAAGCCCGCACTTAAGGAATATTTCACGTCACTTAGCAAGCATATTTGTCATTTATATATCAGTTTTAGTTTAATCTTTTAGTTTTTTAATCTCTAGTATTTAATGTTAGTTTAATTTTTAGTTTAAAAATAGTTTAAAACCAAAACCAAAATATTTTCCATTCAAGCATCAACGTAAACTTTCTCATGAATTTCAATTCATCTCTCGCGTGGGATGGAAAACGACACTAGGAAGATAGACTATTATTTTTCCTAAGTAATTTATGTCTTATCTGACGGGATTATATATATAATATTACGACACGCGTTTGACGGTTTATCAAGTTATAAAGGAACTTACAGTATGCCACTAGTCTCACTCTTTAGTAGCTAAGAAAGAAAACCATAACTAAAAACTACTGTAATCTTCTATGACAAATTGGCAAATTACATCTTTTTATTATAGCTTTTTACAAATGTTGGACCAAACAAATCCATGTGCAACGTATGCAAATGTTGGCTCATTGAACTTACTGTTTTGGACTTATAAGAAGCTCTATGTTGCTTTCTCTTTTGACAAGCAACACAGGTTTGATTATTTTCAAAAAGTTTTGAATGTAAACCTCTTACAAGATTTCTCTTAACCTTAACCAATTTATTCATGGTTTTAAAATTTAAGTGACCTAGCCTTCTATGCCAAAGTTTAGATTCATCAGATGTGGCTTTTGCAAAAAGGCAAGTTAAACCTCTTTTAGGAACTATGTTCTTTAAATCAACACTATACATATTGTTCTTTCTAGGAACTCTAAGTAAAACTTGACTTTCATCAATTAACTTAAAGTTTGGAGATAAAACAATACATTCAGTGTCATTAAAAAGAACACTATTCTTTTTATCACACATTTGTGAGACACTAAAGAGATTAAACTTTAACTCTCTCACAAAATACACATTTTCAAAATCTAGATTACCAGTTTTAATGGTACCTTTTCCTGTGATTTTCCCTCCTTTGGGATTCCCTCCAAAAGCAACATATCCTCCATCTATTTCTTCATAGTCTGTAAGATAGGACATGTTCCCTATCATGTGCCTTGAGCATCCACTATCAATCACTCCTTTATCCTGTAAATCCATTTGTGGATTGCCCTACACATTAGATAAGAAAATTAGTTTCTTTTGGGGACCCAAGCCATCACTGACTTGGATCTGCCTTGTGCATCAACATAATCAAACTTCTTTAGGGTGATTGATGCACTGTTGTGTTTAGAAACATGGTCTAAAACTTTAGTCTTTGGTTTCCAAACCCAACAAGCTGAGGCCTTAACAGCATTAACATTATTTCCCTTAACAACATTAACTACTGCTTTTGGCCTAGCAGCATTAACATTTTTATCCTTAACAGTATTAACCCTCTGATTAAAATTACTGTTTTTAAATGCTGTTTTCTTGTGAATAAGCCTTTTAACAATTGAATGTGCTATTTTAGAAAAATGTGTCTTTGGTCTAGCATCATTCACTATTGTTTTTGTGTGAGCAGTATTAACTTGTCTAGCAGTATTAACTGATACTGCTGTTTTTGAAATATTTTGTCTAGCAGTATTAATTGATACTAAGCCAGACTTCATTAGTACTAATCTTGGAACCATGTTCTTTTTAGCACATGGGTGAGTCTTTTTAGCAAAATTCTCATGATTCACCCTATTAGCATTGTTCCAAATAGGTTTTGTATTTTGAAACTGTTTTTGATTCACCTTTTTACAATCTACCTACAAGTGATCAAAACTTACACATACATAACAAGCTTTGTTAAACATCTCAAAATTACTTCCTAATCTTTGAGACATCATATTATTCTAGTTTCTTTGATTGCCTCTAGGAGTATGAGTGTTTTGTCTATTTTGCTAAACATGATTAACAGTTTTCCTAGCAGTCTTTCCTTTAGGTTTAACAAACTCTATCTTTGCAAAACTAGGCATAACTGTTTATTTTCAACTTTAGCCTGAGGCACATCTTCTTCCTCACTATCAAACACCCAATCCTCAATAATTGGAGCACCATTATTCTTCCTAACTGCTTTAGGCTTTGCTTCACTAGCCTTAGCTTTAATGTTCTCAACTACATGCTTAATAACTACATGCTTACTTATAAACTCTTCTAAACTAGTAAATGACAAGTCAGGTGTTGGAGGCATAAAATTTCCTATATAGGGAGGTGGAACTGCATTATAGCCTAAACCTTTCTCGCAGTTGTCTACAATCTGACTGTCTATGAGCTTATCTAAACTTTTAGATGCATTCTCAAATTTATTTACATTAAATTGAATTCCATCTTTTTCTTTTTGAGCTATTTCTAGCTTCTTCCTGAGCTCTTTGATAGCTATATCTTTACATTTAATTTCAAATTTTAAGACCTTTATATCTTGTGAATAAATAGACTCATTTTCCTTATAAACTTCAAGTTTCTCTTCTACTGACTCTAATCCTGTCTTATAAGCTATAACCATTAACTCGGATTTCTTAAAATCTTTATGTAGTTGATCATATTGAGATTTAAGAGTTTTAACAGTTTCCAAGCAAGATTTTGAATAAGTAGAATTATTAGATACCTCAAAATCAGTACTTGAAGATAAGTAAGCCATGAGTGCATAGTTAGTAAGCCCTTCCTCTGCCTGATCACTCCAGTCATAACCACCAAGACCATCACATGATATCAAAGCATTGGAAGTAGTTGTCTCTATTGGCACACTTCTTCTTGAGCTTTCCCTGTTCCTGTTGTCTTGGTTTCTTAGAGCTCTGCATTCCCTGGCAAGGTGTCCCCTCTTGTGGCAGTTGTAGCACTCTACCTTGGACTTATCAAACCCAATGGTCTCATTACCATTAATAGTCACCTTCCTTCCAGTGTTCTTCAAGAACCTTCTAGCTCTCATAGTCAACATAGCCATCTTCCATCTCAAATCCATCTCTTCCAAGTCATCTGGATGGATTTGTGTTCGCAATTCCCTTATTTACAATTTGAGGGATATTGGTTGAATAGCAAGGGAATAACATAAATAACACAACACCAAATGTCAATATTAGAAGCATTAACTTGAGTATTAGTAGCAGAAACTCTATTAGTAGTATTAACTGCTTGAGCAGTACTAACTGCTCCATTAGTGCTGCTATTGTTGTTATTTGAAGAAGATATAAAATCCATGTTTTGTGTGCTTAAACTTGAGCTATACATCCCTTTGACTTCTCCTTAAGGTTGTTGTAGAGATCATCCATGCTTATTGTATCCAAATTAGTTTTATTCCTCCACACAACAACATGTGTGTTCCACTCAGGTGACAAACTTCTTAATAGCTTCTAGTTCACATCTTCTTGTGAAACAAAAAGCTCCAACTGAATTACAAGCTTTTGAAGCCTATCAAAAGTTTGATCAAGCATCTCTGATCTTTGAGAAGTGAAGTTTTCATATTGCTGCTTTAAAAGATTCCTTTGGGTCTTCTTTGTAGCTGCATTCCTACCAAATCTCTTTTCTACAGCTTCCACCAATAGCTTAGCATCCTTAATTGAGTTAAACTTTAACTGATGTTCATTAGGAATGCCCATCATTAAAGTACTTCTAGCTTTCACCTCTAATCTTTTCTGAGCCTTCTCTTCAGCAGTTGTATGAGGCATTACTTTCTCAACACCCTCTACAACTGTTGTTTTTGGTGCAATGTTTCCATTCTCTATGACTTCCTAAAGTGCATAGTCTATCATCTGGATGTATTGTTCAATCCTCATCCTTCATAACTCAAACTTACCCGGTTTAAGCATGGGAACTTTGGATGCAGCCACCATGTGTGCAGAATCTTGATCCATATCTTCTAGCAAAGTTTCTCAAAGCAACAAGCTCTGATACCACTTGTTGTCCCAGTTGTAGGATACCTCTTGTTAGATCCCTCTTCAATAGATCGAATTCCTTAAGCTTGTTTAAGGTTTAGGTATATAAGATAATCTAACACAATTATAATAGAAACTTTGTTAAGTGTATTAAAGATTATACAGAATCTAATCTTTAATATTAGAAGAATTCTTAATGAAACAGTAACACAAGATCACAATTCAACAATAAAAGCTCCAATATTATTAAGAATAATACGAATACTCTCCTAGTATTAGGGTTACAAAACCTTGAAGCTATGAGAAACACTTATCAAATCGTAAACAATATCTTAAACTCTATACCGTAAGACCTCCTTTTATACACCAAGGAGTCCTAGTCGATTTACAATATATTCCTAAGACTTAAAATATTCTCTATGATCTATTCTATAAATAACTAATACTTATCACGTAAGTAATCTTGATCTCCAAACAATCTTTATCCTTTCTTCTGTCTTTATCCTTTCTCTGACAGTAGAAACTCTTTTAGCAGTCTTAATCTTTGAGCAGTAGTAACTTATACACCAGCAACATTAACTGAGCATAAGCAGTAGTAACTACTTAGAATATTTTCTTCAATCTTCACCAGCAGTACTAACTTTGGAAGCTAAGCATCAGGTGAGTTTCATAGTCCCTCTTTTTAATGTTTTTAAATTGGGATGGAAATGATGCTAAGTGTTTTGGAAATGTTTTGAATTGCTGTGATTATGTGTTTTGATTTCGTGTGGACATTATGTGATTGCATATGGCTTGTTGTTGCATGATATTGTGTTGTGTTGAGGATCATTAATAGTGGGGCTGATCATCTCACGGATCGTTAATTTGAGATTGATCAACTCAGTGAATTGGTATGGGTCCAGGCCTAATTATAAGCTTCAGCTGGTAGACTTTTAGGTGCGTAAGTGACATATTGGATCGGGGGTAACGTTCCTACCCAATGGTTGATATTTGTTGGATCGGGGGACACGTTCCGTTCCCATGTTTGTGATTGGTTGCATAATTGTCCTATATTGTTTTGTTAATCACAGTAATTGGTTTGAAAGGTTTATAATGTGTGTCTTAAACCTATGACTCTCACCAACCGTTGTGTTGACGTTTTAAGCATCATTTTCAGGTGAGCATCCGGGGGATAAGATAAAGAGAAGTGGCTAGAAAGAGACCATAGGATGTCTTGGAGTTTATGGCTTTATTGTCTTGAATTTTGCATTGTTTGAATTTGGATAATTGTTGCATGTCTTTCTATTGGCGAGAACTTTCGTTTCATCAATAAAGACGCCTTTTGGATTTTGGTTAGGTTTTGGGTATTGTTATGGCACGTTGTGTCTTTGCTTTACTTTAGCTTTCATTTTAGTATTCTCTATATAGACACCGTGTGTTGTGATGATATCCATTCTTGTTTACGCCTTGCGTTTCCGCCTTGGTGGGGTGTAACATATATGACGATAGAATGATTGAATGAAGTTAACGCTTCATGAGAGGATTTTGATAGACGTAATTTTATGTAGACGTATAGATGATGCGGACGTCGTAGTCGAAAGGAGTTTGTTTCATCCATAGTGATTATGATGTCATGCCTTTCCGGCGTAAGATGAAAAACTAATCCTGCTTCTATGTTAATGATTACCCACTAACTCACTTTTCTTCATCTATGTGAGTTCGCTACTAGTGGACATAGAAGATTTCTATTTTATTGATGTATGTAGAGAATTCTAATTCAACTACGTGAGAGACGAGTTCATAATGAACAAAAACTCTTAATTCTAAAAAGCCAACAAATGGCATTTCTAGTGACTACACTATTTCCATTATGTTCTACTAATTATAACTCATTTGTTTAGCATATACCCCATGTAGCATAATAATATATAGTCATTTAACATTTAACACATAATCTAAATTCTAAGAAGTTTGGAAAGGAAACATACCTTTGCCTACAATGCGTTTACTTCAACATCTTCAAGTAAGAAAGCTTTGAAGGAGAAAACTTTTGGAAAACCCGTCAAAAGATTTTAAGAATGTATTTACTCGTCGGATTCCAAGAAGTGTTAATGAACAACTCCACTTGAATGTTGTAACGACTCAACAACTTGATCCCCAATGTCTCATGGGTCCAAAAATTTTAGTCCCTAACATATTTTGCATATGTTGCATTTGATTCGGATACATATAAGGTGTACATATTCCCTATGGAGAGAAGTTTGGTTGTTGTGAATAATTCCACATTGAATGATTATTATTAGGATAATTTTGGCTAACTTGATCTCTCCTAGATTGTGGTGTTTTAGACCGAGGGTGTGAGTTATTAGTTCTTTTTGGATGAGGAGTCTAGATCTCGTTTTAGGCTTAGTAAATCCAACTCTGGGTTTTAAAGAAGGTTTATAAAAACGTTTTACTTCGTCTTCGCTTGCAATGGGTATTTTAGTATTGTTTATAAGCATAAATTTTGGTCTTGGGCTTGAGTTTGATTCTACTACTTTTTCTTTAGACTCAACCTCTTGTGATTTAACAAAATTCACTTGTTTAGACTCACTAGTTGATCTTTTTGTAAAATTTAATCCTAGGCCGGATTTATCACCGGAAGGTTTTTGAAGATTTAACATTTTCTTAAGCGATTTACTACTATTATTAAATTGATTAAGCTTAGAAATTTCTTCCTTAAGTTTTTCATTTTCAAATCTAAGGTGTTGACATGTTTTACATTCTTCATTGACCTCTTTACCTTTTTCTATTTTAGATAGTTTATTTTTTAGTTCTAGTACTTCATTTACAAATTTATTTTTAATTTGTTTTAGTGATTTATTTTTAGCCATGACTTTTAGACCTATTTTGCATAGTCGATTATATTCATTATCTAAGTCTTTTTTATCTAACGATGATTGGTCATCACTAAAGAATTCGGTTTCGGAAAGTACCTCATTAGAAGCTTTAGCCATAAGACATTTTTCGTCTTTAGTCTTTTCTTATTCATGTTCGTCGCTATCACTCCATGATCCTCCAACGAAGACTCTTTGAGTTTAGCTTCTTGATAGTTTTGGACACTCTCCTATGAGGTGATTTGAATCCCCACATTTAAAACATTTTCTTTCACCTTTGCCATTTTTTTCGTCTTTATTTCTTTGAGATACCTTTCTTTCATCATGTGGTTGCCTTACGACTCTTCCTCGTCTTTTGAAAAAATTCTTGAAGTCTCTCACGGCCATGGCGTATTCTTCGTCTTCACTATCAAAAGTCAAACTATCTTCATCACTTGATTCCTTTTTGGCCTTCAAGGCAAGAGATCTATTTTGTTCTCTTTTGCCTTTGACCATTTCGGAATCATTCTTAATTATTACTTCATAAACTTTCAAGTTTCCAATTAGTTCATCATGCGATAGAAAGATGTTAACATACCAGTTGATTCTCAATAGCGTAACCTTTTGCATGCCATTTTGGATGAAGGGCTTAAGTAATTTCACTTACATAATTTTACCTTTTTGCTAATAAGAAAAACCTTCATCAAGTGCTTTTTAGACGAGTATAATAGTGTTAATCTGAGCAAATGAATTTATCTATCGATTCCTCTTCCGGAATGTACTAAATTGTTCATATTGTGAACAAGATCTATTTTATTATCTTTTGACTGACTATTACATTAGTGAGTGATTAATAAAGTATCCTAAAGTTCTTTTGCGGTTTTACACATGAAATTATTTAGTATGCTTTACGTGGTAAGGCATTATTAAATTCACATTTTGCTTCATTATTGTTAGCAAGTTTTTTTTAAGATCATCATATTGTTATTGAAAGATACAGTTTCATCCCATTTTAGTTTTGAGATTATATGAATAGGAGGAAATTCACCATAATTAGGTAATAACATGAGCCAAAGATCTAGATCTTTTGATTTCACATTAATTCTTGAAACTATTTTCCTAATTAATATAAATAAATCCATCACTTTCAAATTCCATAGATCGATTCAAGTTTTAAAATACAGTTTATTTTAAAAATCTTATTTGACAGTGGATTCATATACCAAATTGTGGTAAAACTAAGAAGAGGGGTTGCATAGTTTATCGCTTTTGAATTATGTTATGCTTGTTTATTAAAAATTTGATTCGACTTTTGTGTGAACTCAATATGTGCAACATATATGAACATTACAAGTATGTAAGTATATGATTACGTATATATGAATTGAAAACAAGTGATAAGAGTTAGAAGGAGCAAACCACAACACAAGGATTTATAGTGGTTCGTAACGAAGGATCCTCTTAGCCCTATCTCCACTCCCGAGCACCAAATCGAGAGTTAATCTTCATAATTTGTCAACTAAACTCTTTTAGGTGGATACGAAACGTAACGACTTAGCTTTACACCAATTTCTGACACTAAGCGAAATGTCAAAAGTATTAATACTAGCTAGATCTTATCTATCACAACACAACAACACCACTGCATAGACAAAGTCACAACTTGGGTTTCACTAATCAACTTCTCTCTTCTTCCAACTTCTCTTTACTTCACAACTTCACTTTGCTTCACACCTTCACTTTACCAAGACACTACTACGATCACACCAATCTATCACTCTTAACTAAGTATCACCTCGATCCTTAAACTATAATTTAATGATCACAACAATTAACTATTATTGTTACACAACTACAAAACACACTTTCCCAATATAAACAATGATTTACAAGATATAAACTTATTACACAATATACAAGTATACTGTAATCCTTCTTGATTGATGATAAGAAGTAATTCTTCTCTTGCACTGAGAAATTACTTAAGCTTGATCATTGGAATCAAAGCTTTTTTATTAAATGATCAAGGAAAGATAAGGAGTGTATAATCTGGATTTAGAACAGAATGGATGGTGGCTGTTCATGGCCTTTTATTTGTGAGCTTAAAGGTGAGAAAATTAGTGGGGAAATAATCCTGTATTTTATAGGCAAGCTATCGGACAAAAAGAATTGGGGGACGGCAAATCTTTTCAGTCTATAATACATGTAATTTTCACCTCTATTTAACCCCCACACACATAACACACAAGAAAAATAAAAAAAAAGGTTTGGTCTCTTCCCATTTTGTTTAGTCACACAACAGCCAAATAAATGAAAAGGTTGGGATGGGTTAGGTCATTCACAATGTCAGGTAATGAGGGGTTTGGTCAAGTCGGGTGGAGACCAACCAAATGGTAGGGTGAGAGTACTCTTAGTCTTGAGTAGGTTGCAAAAATCGTTAGGCTCTAGCCGGGCCATCGGGTACCGCCTAACGATTAATTAATTACGCGGGGATTAATCGGATTACATTTTTTATATATAGTATTAAAAGAATTTGTGTGCTCGATTTGGATGATGTAGCCGATTTTTGTCCGATTTGACTGATATATGCCTGATTTTATGGATTTATATCTGTAGCCAAGTTGTCTGATTTGGCTTAATTATGCCCGATTTTGCCCATTTTTATCCGATTAATTGATACGTTGACCTATTTTTGACCAAGCCGATTAATAAGATCGATTAGTGGAAAATATCCGATCGTGTTAATCCCCGTCCTAACACGCCTGGGCGTTCGATTAATCGTCGCCTCTAGAAACGATTTTTGCAACACTATTAATACACTTTAAGGTCTATACCATACTTGGTAAATTAAAACTATCTTTTAGGAGATTTTAAAACATATATTCTTTGATCATTATACTTGTTTCATAATCCATTACAAGTGATCAAATCATTCCATTCTTTAGTGAAGAACACTAACGAACACGTGAAGCTTCAAATGTTATTAGTTTAGTTGTGTCATCACGTTTGTGATATCTATCTATCTTGTATATCTTGTATTGTGTGTTGTAAGTTGTGTGTTGTGTAGTCGTGTAGTTGTGTTTATCATAAGTATATGATAGGTTAGTATTTAGGCCATAAAATACATAGTATGTTAGATTAGTTCTATCTCGAAGTAGAACTCGGTATTTAGTTTAGTACCGGATAAAGTGTAAGCGATGTGTACGGTTTTCTCCGCCTAAAGGGAGTTTGTTGACATAGTGAAGAAAACTTTCAAGTTAGGTACTTGAGGAGTGGTGTAGGGCGAAGAGAAGCTTCGTAGCCGAACCATTATAAATTATTGTGTCATCGGTTTGATCTTTCTTATCTTTACTTGTTTATACTTTGTATTTCTTATTTGTTTATTACATCGCTATCATATACACTTGTGTATGTCTCTTGAATTCACATAAGTCAACAATCTACGTTTTATTTTTAATAACGGTAAAAACTATTCTAATTTCCACAAAAATGACACCTCATCATATTCATTCTCTTTTTCACTTCTACACTCACACAATTCACTTATGAATTCAAGATATACACACACACTTAAAGCTTTCTCTACACACTTTTCCTATCCTCTCAAGCTTAATTCAAATCCTACAACTTCACCAAACTTCTCCTATACACTTTGCCACCTCATCTTATCATTTTAACCATTAAAATTTGAATTAGACTCTTAGGCTCCAAACCATCAAATCATATACAACTCATTGCCAACTCATCTCAACCTTATCCTCATCTGTTAGGTTCATAAAAGTGTCGATTATGTGGTTTAGTTATATTTAGTTAATAGTCTTTATTTTGTTTAGAATAAAGTAGTTTGTAATAAGGTATATTATGCTAAAAGTTAGAAATAACATAATTACCAAAGAATAGGGACTAGAAGTGAAACATTAGAAAAATAAAGGAAGGGAAGGCTCCTTCCTTCTCCTCTAAATACCCCCTCTAATCATCATTAGAGGGTGATGCCTTGTAATAAACTTTTCCTTTTTCCCTCTATTTTAATAACATTTGAAATTTGAATACTTGCCCTCCTCTACTATTCTCTCTAAGCTTTCATGAACAATATGTATGACTCAAGATAAACAAGACCTATCAAGTGGTATCATTCGCCATTAGAGAATTAGAGTGAGTCGATTTGTGAGTTTTTTACACATCCGAGAACCTCGAAATGACATTCGGTGAATTCGGTTGAGGTCTTTGAGCTTTCGAGTTGTCTGTTGGCAGCAATTTTGAGTATTTCAAGTGTTTTACTGGATTTGACGAATCGTATTCTTGTGAAGTTTGCATTTTCAGTAGTCTTCTATCGTTATCGGAAGTGTTTTTGCATTCTCGGAAGTGGTTTTTGGATTCTCGGATCATTTACTATTAGTTTACTTTTGATCGAAAAGCATTGTAATAGATATATACGCATTTTTGGTTCTATCAAAAATCGTATATTAGGAGGTTATTGATAAACTCGGTTAAAAATCGAGTTTTATACGTTTTCACATTTTCGGTTTTATCGAAAAGTGTGACTAAGGACTTAGTGATTTTACTCTCGGAAATAAGCTTACAAGGTGTTAAAATACCATAATTTCACGGTTTTATTATGAATTGGGATTTTGAAAAACAAATTCTTCAATTTCTTAAACTCGGAAATTAAATTCGGTTTTGTCGAATTTGATGATATATGTGTTTTTGGATTATCTAGTCATCATAAATTTACGTTTTATCGAGTTTGTGGTAATTGATAATTCATAGTCTTTAAATTTTTCAAAACTCGGTTCTATCAAGTTTGATATAATTGATTTTTGGATTAAGAGTATTTCCGAGTTTAAAACGTTTTTAGTGTACCGAGTTTGTTAGTATTCTTTGTCCGAGTTTAGTTCTATCCGAGAAGTGTACCAGAGTACCGAGTTTCAGGCTACTTGTTATCCGAGAATAGTGTCTGAATTTGACAATTGATACCGAGTTTGGAAATCTTCTCACAAATATCACTCATTTTCGTCTACAAAGATTCAATCTTTGAATCATAAGAAATGTCAACATCCAAAACATATCAACAATCCTTTGTTGATGCCGGTTCTCAGACCAGGCCTCATATGCTTGAAAGGGGTAGTTATGTACCGTGGGCAAGTAGATTTAGAAGATATATAAATCGAAAGAGGGGAAAATCGAAAGTGGCTTAACAAAGCGCTTGATGAAGGTCCTTATCAGTTTCAAATGTTTGTTCCTCTCACCTCCCCCCCCCTTTCCCCACCCCCTTCCCCCCCCCCCCCAAACCCCTTTTCCCTTCCCCCCCCTTCCCCCCTTTTTTCTTCCCCCCGCCCCCCCCCCTCCTCCACCCCCCTCCCCCCTTTCTCCCCCCCTCCCCCCCCCCTTTTCACCCCCCCTTCTCCTCCCCCCTTCCCCTCCCCCCTCCCCTCCCCCCTCCCCCCCCCCACCCCCCCCTTTCTCCCCTTTCCCCCTCCCCCTCCCCCCCATCCCCCCCCCCCTCCCCCCCCCCCCCCCTAAATAATTCGACAGTACCGAAATTTCAAACTGCAGAGGATTTACAAGGAGACGCGTTATTGCATTATGATGCTGAAATAAAGCTCATAAATCTGATTCTTCTTTCTATTCCAAATGACATTTATAATTCTGTGGATGCTTGCACTTCGGCCAAGGACATGTGGAAAAGAGTTAAACGTCTGATGAGGGGAACTATACAAAACAAAGTTGACAGAGAAACTCGTTTTACAAACGAATTTGATCAGTTTGTTGTTGAACCAGGGGAAGCACTTGTTTCTGTCTATAATCGTTTTGATTAGGTAATGAACGATTTGGAAAGAAATGACATGCATTTTCCAATTGTCACAATTAACCCAAAGTTTTTGAATATCTTGCAACCGGAATGGTTGAAATATGTCACCAAGTTCGTCTTGCTAAACGTTTGACAGTGGATACGTTTGATGATCTTTTTGATTACCTTTAGCAATTCAAGAAACTGGTTAATGTCTCAAGAGCAAAGAAGTTAGAAAAGTCTCATGATCCTTTGGCTTTAGTAGCACACACGGGTTCATCTTCCAGAAACACATCATCTTATTATGTGACACATCCTACGTCTGTGGTTGATTATGACGATGAGTACCAGCAGGATGATGTTCACACTAATTCTGAAGATCCCCTAGCATCTGCAATGTTGTTACTTGCTCGAGCCTTTACTTAAAAATTTTCTAATCCAACAAATAATCGTCTTCGCACTTCATCCAACACCAGAAACCAAGCAATCATTCAAGGAGACAGGGTGTATATTCAAAGCAGGAACTCTGGTAATGCTGGAAGAAATAATAGACAAGCTTATGTTCAAGAGGAAATCGTTGAGGGATCGAATGCTCGCCACATGAACCAGAAAATGGTTCAAAGGACTCTTCGAACCTCGTCTTCAGGAAACACTTCAACTATTCAATGCTACAACTGCAGTGGAAAAGGACATTATGCTAGGAATTGTCCAAAGCCAAGAGTTCGGGACTCAAAATACTTCATGGAACAAATGTTGCTGGCAAAACAGGATGAAGCTGGAGTAATTCTTACCGATGAGCAGAATGATTTTCTCTTTGCTGATGCTTCAAGGATGGAAGAAATTAAAGAACTCAGTGCAAACATATGCTTAATGGCCAGAATTCAACCAGCTGATAATACTTCTGATGCTGGGCCAAGCTATGATTCTGCATTTATAAGTGAGGTACAATCTTCATCCAACAATGAAAATGAAGAACAAATGTATCCAACTCATACTAAAATTATTAACAGTACCATTGGTGATGATCAAATTGATAGTGATATTATATTTGATTCACCCAATGGGAATGTTAATAGTGGCAGTATTGAAAAAGATACACATGTTCCTGATCTATGTGCGTTAGAGCAATTAGCTAGAAATGCATATCAGGAAGCTGAAAAACAACAAATATTTGCTCAAAAAGTTCAAAAACAAAACACGAATTTGACTAGTCAGCTTGAGTTGTATAAGGAAAGGGTTCGGGTTTTGGAAAACATAAACGCGGATAATAATTATCTCAACGAATTTCTTGAGGCTGATAAACGAGCAAAACATTTTAGTCAACAAGCCCAGTCTCAATTTGTTCGTGATCGAGATATCATTCGAGATCTAGAAAAACAACGAGATAAATTAGATTTAGATGTCAAAGATTACAAACGAAAAAATGAGGAACTTCAAAAGACTCATTCAATTTTAAAAAGGCAAATGAGTGAAAATGAGGATAGATATCATGACACTGTTCTAGATCTTGAGGCCAAACTGAAAAAGAATGTTGATTTAATTTTGAAACTTGGCAATTCATTACAAGGAATGTTTAGATTGGACCAAAGCCATTGTCTTGTGTCAGATCAGCAATTAAAAACATGGTTTTGGGGTATCTGAATTCCTTATACACTCAAGCAACAAATTTCTTAATGTCCAAATAATATATCTTGCCTCTAGTTTAGGTACTTCAGGAGAATATCTTTGAACATTAGAGATCACTGAGACACTCTTGAGAATTGCTTCAAGTCAACAAAAAGTATATGAAAAAAATGAATGATCCAATTGCTGTTGCAAATAAACAGAATTGTTGGTCAATTGATTATGCACAAATAAATGCTCTCTATAAAGACTTTGTTCCTCAAAAAGAGCTTTCTGCTGAGCAAAAATATTTTCCATGGGGTGGCTTCTTGTTTATTGCCCTGTCAGACGAAGAAGAACAAATGGCAACTCCTTCGATACCAGCATCTATGCCAAGTGAAGTCACTCTTTGGATCACTTAAAATAGATTAAAATAAAAAATGGTTTTTCAAAAAGTTGTCCTGAATTAATCAAAAGAACTGTAAAAGAGCAAGCATTTTTTATACATCACCTGAAGAAATACAACTCAATGATTTTTGTCAAGATCAACTCAAACCAATTGTTAAAGATTGCATTTTATTTGAATTCTTTAAGTATACTATTCAGAGGGATGTAAAGCGGTAAAGTGTTAGAGTGAAAGATGTCTTTTGAGAGTCTACAGAAAGTAAAACTTTGTGAACAAGATAAGCAAAATGATTTTTTAAAAGATCAACTTTTAGAAGTATCTCTCAAGCATGAAGTTGAATTAAGTGTGTTGTTAAATCATGAATGTGTAGACAATTCACTCCATGCTGAAATTGAACAACTTAAAAATAAATCCATCGAGATTCAAGAGGGTTTGCAAGCAAGAATAAAATTTTTTGAAAAAGATGTTCAAAGGTGTGAAAAGCAAAGTGTTAATTTTGAATTAAAGTTACAACATGAAAAAGAAAAACATAAATGGGATTCAAGTTTTAAGAATAAAAACACAAATCCTTTTGATTATTCTTGGATTTCAAAAACGGAAAAACTTGAAGATGAGAACGTGTCTTTGGATTTTACGGTGCAATATTTGATAAAAGAACGTGACAATGTCAAATTAGAATATCAAAAACTTTTTAATTCAATCAAAAAGACAGTGTCTCAAACTCAAATGGAAATGGACGAATTAATTGCTTATGTCTTTGAGAAAACATATGCATATGGTACTATTCGTGCTGAGAATTATAATCTTTTGTTTACCAGATCTGAGTTAAAAACTAGACTGACAAATGTTGAAAAAGGTAAGTTTGTAAATACTAAGTTTGACAAGACAAATGGTTCTTAACCTCTTCTTTGTGTCACACCATTACACAAACATGTTATTCAAAAGAAAACGGATGTTCAAAAATCAGAAGAAAACCATGTCGTGTCCAAATCAGTCACTTTACAGACTTCACCTGCCAAACAAAGAGGGGTAAATTCAAACAAAAATGTCATAGCACCTGGAATAGTTACCACAAGTTGTCACAACACATGAATCACAAACAAATGCGGCTAAGCAATGATTTAATCTTCTACGGTATGAATGTTCATCTAGTGTTGAAGACCAATGAATAGAGATTCACATGTCAAGAATAGTGTCTTAGCTAACTCTAAGAAGCCAGCAAAGAAAGTAGCAGTTTACGTTAGGAAAAATAAGCAAACAGATATCACATCTGAAAATGTTATCTCAAACAAAGAGAATGTAATTGATGTTGATGTTGCAAAACGCTTCTAAAGCGAAAACTTTGTTATGTGTTTCTTGTATGCAAAATGTGCTTATTCCATGCCATGATAACTGTTTTGCAAATTATAAATTGAATGTGCATTCAAATGTTCGTAGAACCTTATCTACTAAATCTAGAACACCAAAATCTTATGATACTACTTATGTAGTTCACAAGACTAGGTTTTCTAAGGAGTCGACACTATCTAAGTCTTTAGATACTACTTATGTAGTCTCCAAACCTAAGATTGATGTCAGAAGTACCTCAAAAGCTAACGATAAGGTTTCTAGTACAAAGAAAATATCATTCGAGATCTAGAAAAACAATGAGATAAATTAGATTTAGATGTCAAAGATTACAAACGGCAAAAATGGTTTGAATCAAAACCAAATGTTGTTTGGTCTCCTGTTAACACAAAACCAAATGGTCAGAATAGTCGTTCATCTGAAAAACAATCGGTTTCTGTTAAGAAATGGGTAGTCAAATTGCCCACTTGTCCATGTGGTGTTTCTTCTTGTGTTACAGGTAGTACAGATCGTTCTGTGGATTGTTGATAGTGGTTGTTCAAAGCATATGACGGGTGATCGATCACTGCTGAAAAATTTCATTGAGAAATTCATAGGCACCGTTCGCTTTGGAAATGATAATTTTGCAGCAATCACAGGCTATGGTGATTATATACAGGGCAATATCACTATTTGTCATGTATATTATGTTGAAGGTCTTGGACATAATCTCTTTAGCGTTGGACAATTTTGTGATGGCGATTTAGAAGTGGCTTTTCGTTCTAAGACATGTTATGTGCGTAATCTGGAAGGAGATGATTTGCTTACAGGCGGTCGCGAATCAAATTTATATACTATCTCCATTTCTGACATGGCTGCTTCTTCACCCGTTTGTCTAATGTCTAAGGCAACTTCAACAAAGTCATGGTTATGGCACCGCAGACTCTCACATCTTAATTTCGGCACCATAAACGATCTTACCAGACTTGACTTGGTTGATGGTCTTCCAAAGTTTAAATATGAAAAAGATCACCTTTGTTCTGCTTGTGAAAGAGGAAAAAGCAAGAAAGCTTCTCATCCACTCAAAATAGTTCAAAGTGATCATTCCAAATTGGAATTACTTCATATGGATTTATGCGGACCAATGAGGGTAGCTTCGATCAATGGAAAGAAGTATATTCTTGTGATCGTGGATGATTATTCTCGATATACATGGGTTTACTTTCTTCATTCGAAAGATGAAACTCCAGAGATTATAAAGAAATTCATTGCTCAAGCTCAACTGAATTATAAAGCCAAAGTTTGCAAGATTCGTACAGACAATGGTACTGAATTCAAAAATGCAACTCTTAAAGCTCATTATGAAAAGTTAGGCATCATGCAACAATTTTCAACTGCTCGAACGCCTCAGCAAAATGGAGTAGTTAAAAGATGTAATCGAACTCTTGTTGAAGCTGCTCGTACGATGCTTATCTTTTCTCGATTACCTGAATTTCTTTGGGCTGAAGCAGTGGCTACCGCTTGTTTTACTCAAAATCGGTCAATCATTCATACACGACATAACAAAACACCTTATGAGTTATTACGTGGCAGAAAGCCGAATGTTGAATATTTTCATGTGTTTGGTTCATTGTGTTATCCAACAAATGACCGAGATGATCTTGGAAAAATGAAACCAAAAGCAGACATTAGGGTCTTTATTGGTTATTCAAAAACATCAAGAGGGTTTCGAATCTATAATAGACGCACTAAAAAGATTATGGAAACCATACATGTCAAGTTTGACGAGCTCACAGCTATGGCTTCTGAACACGATTGTTTAGAACCCGAGCTTCAACGATTCATAAATCATAATTCATCAGCAGAAACAATGAATACTCCATCTAAAGAAGATTTGGATAATTTGTTCGGTCCAATGTATGAAGAATATTTTGAGAAGAAGTTTTCTAATACACCCATCAATTCCGCTGTACAACCGACTCAAATTCATGAAGACCCACCTTCTACATCTTCAATTATTGTTGACGAACATGAGGCTCCTCCCATTGTCACTACATCTGATGAACAAACTTCTCCAATCTCTTTAACTGAGGCTGATGAATTCAATCAAGAAGATTCTGCTGATTTTGATGGCAATTCACAGTTTGTTTCATATAATCCTCCAAGTCATGAGGAAATTGAGTCATCAATAACAGCTCTAGAACCATCAAATGTGCAGAATTTCCACCAAGTACAACCCTCAACTCACATTTGAACAAAAGATCATCCTCTAGACTAAGTTATTGGTGACCCATCCAAACCTATCATGACTCGCCAATGGCTACATACAGATTCTGAGGTATGCATGTATGCATTAACCGTTAGCACTATTGAACCAAAGAATATCAAAGAAGCTATGGCAGATCATAGTTGGATTGAGTCCATGCAAGATGAGTTGAATCAATTTGAGAGACTTCAAGTTTGGGAACTCGTTCCACGACGAGAAGGAAAGAATATTATTGCTCTCAAATGGCTCTGGAAGAATAAGTGTGATGCTGAAAATATCATGGTTCAAAACAAAACTTGTTTTGTGGCAAGAGGATACAGGCAGGAAGAAGGCATTGATTTTGAAGAGTCATTTGCTCCTGTTGCTCGTCTTGAGGCCGTTCGGATGTTTATTGCTTATGTTGCTCATAAGAATATCACTATCTTTCAAATGGATGTTAAAACGGCTTTTCTCAATGGTCCTTTAAAAGAAGAAGTTTAGGTCAGCCAACCTGAAGGGTTTATTGATTTAGAATTCCCAAATCACGTCTAAGGGTTGAAAAAATCTCTATACGGTCTTAAGCAAGCACCTCGTACATGGTATAACAAATTGTCTTCTTTTCTAATTGAACATGATTTCACTAAAGGTATTATTGACCCGACTTTATTCACACGACGTCACGGGGGAGACATATTACGTGTTCAAGTTTATGTTGACGACATTATTTTTGGATCAACAAATCCAGATTTTTCAAAACGTTTTGCAAACCTAATGAAAAATAATTTTGAAATGTCAATGATGGGTGAACTAAAGTTCTTTCTTGGACTTCAAGTTCATCAATCTCCCAGTGGCATATTCATAAGTCAATCAGAATACGTGATTGAATTGTTAAAGAAACATGGTCTGGATGAGTGTGTCTCCATGAGCACACCTATGGCAACTGAGAGGCTGAATGCTGATTTACAAGGCACTCCTACTGATCAAACGACTTATCGTTGCATGATAGGAGGGCTTATGTATCTAACAGCCAGTCGTCCAGACATTGATTTTGCTACTTTTGTATGTGCTCGTTATCAAGTACGTTCTACGGTCAAACACCTCAAAGAGGTTAAACGGATCTTTCGGTACCTAAGACAGTCTTATAACATGGGACTATGGTATCCGAAGGATTCTGGATTTGAACTAATTGCATATTCAGATGCGGACCATGCAGGATGTAAAGATGATTGTAAAAGCACATCAGGAGGATTGCAATTTCTAGGTGGAAAGCTCATAAGTTGGAGTTTGAAAAAACAAGATTGTACTGCTATGTCTACTGCTGAGTCTGAATATGTTTCCTTGTCTGCATGTTGTGCACAAGTCATTTGGATGCGTACACAACTACTAGACTATGGATACAAGTACAACCGGATTCCGATGTATTGTGATTCCAAGAGTGTTATTGCTATCTCATGCAACCCAGTCCAGCATTCTAAGACAAAACACATAGACATCCGGTATTATTTTATTAAGGAACATGTTGAGAAGGGTATTATGGAACTTTACTTTGTCGGGACAAAATACCAACTTGCGGATCTATTTACTAAAGCTCTTCCAAAAGAACGCTTTTTGTTTAAGTTGGTCTAAGTCATGTCCGAGTTTTTTGACCATTTTCTGCAATGAACAGAATGAGGAGTGAGTGACTTAGTGACCATTCAATTGTAGAGTTGTGATTACATGATTCTATGTTATCAATTTCTGGGAAAAAAAAAAACGTTCTAAAATCTGTTTGATATTGTCAAAAATGATACTCTTTCACAAAATGGGTTTTAAAGAAGTTGTCTGGTTTATCTTTCATTTTTCATGAAAGAAGTCTTGATCAAATTCAAAAATAGAAATCTTCTTCATTTTATTGAATGAGTATCATGTCACAAAGAATTTTTGGTGAGGAACATTTCTAAAAAAGAAAGATGTGCTACATCCATACTGCGAAAAAGCAAATCAAAAGTGTTGTTCGAAATTAAGAATTATGCCAATAAAAACACACACAAAATGATAAAAATCAAAAAGTACAATTCGAATAAAGTTGTTGACATGTGATAGAAAAGACAAGAATGAGAACATGAGAAAGAAAATGATCAAAAAAATATGTTCAAAAATGGGAATGCATAGAAACATTATAAAACTAGACAAGCAGAGGAAGGTAAAGAGAACAAAATCGTTAAAAAATTGTTTGTTAAACTAACATCTTAATTTATTTTTTCAGTCAATCATCAGGCATAATCATCAACATGCAGCTGATGTTCAATCCAGGATGAACTATGTCCCCCAGAAAAAATGATATGATCTCTGGATGAAAACAAGTAGGGTTGATCTTGATCATGTGTAAATGCCTATACCCGAATAGACAAAATATCTAACGCATTAGTATCAAAGAATCTTCAATTTACGATTCAGTATTGCCTACTTCTTCCTCATTCAGGGATCTATATGCATTGTTTGGCTTACTTTTGAAGGTAGGACGGATCAAAAAGTATAGGCTCACGTTTATGCTTGACAAGAAAAAGCTTTCTCTTACACTGGATGACTTCAGGACAATCTTTCACTTACAACAAGCAAATATCAACAATCATGATAACTTCGTGCCACCACCATCATTTTTGGACATGGTTCCATTCTATAAACAACAATTAGGCTTTACAATGGAGCTGAAAACATCATCAAGCTTTAAGACAACTGGTCTTTTGCAGCCATGGCAAACGCGTTATGACATATATTTTTCAAATATGACCTTGACAACACGTGTCCACTAGATGGATCAATCGCATACAGTTTAATGCAAATGATGTATTTGCTTTATCAATAATATTTCAGGTGGATTATGCAACGCTATTATAGGAAGGACTGTACTATTCTCTTCATCATTTATCATACTTCAACATTCCTTATCCAAGATTTACAAGATCATCACATTAGTTCATTAACTGACTAGTTTCCCTGAAATTTCAAGTCGCCTTACCATATATCGTGCTCGAGACAAGACTATCACAACTGAAAGATGATGATATTAATGAAAAATATCTTTAATTCAGGGAGATACAAAGAGAAAGTTGGAATGAAAATTCCAGATTGGATGATTTCAGAAGAAATGAAGCACACGAAGCATTATCGGATGTATGCGGAGGTGTTTGTGTTAGATGTTCCTCTGACTCAGTCACAACTTTGATGATGTTCTACCAAGGAATGCATAGGATAACCTAGCGCCTCCTAGGGTCACCTAAACCTCTAAATGGATACTGCAGAGTCAAGAGCTCCAAATCGATCAACTGTGAATCGTTTTATCTTTCTGAAAGGAGATCCACATGTCTTACCTCCACAGCTCTAAGTGCCGACTATTGATAAATGAAGATGAATGATTTTACAAGGGACACCACATTTTAAAAGTAAGTCTTGCTGAGCATAAATTCAAGACAGATCAAGAAGCTTAGAGAACTGTTTAGAAATGTGTCACGAGCACTTGGCGTCCGTAGAGATTGAAAAGATGGTGGAAGGACTAGAGAATGTTATTGATGATAGTTTACTCCCTAGGAATGATGAACCAAATATTCCCTGCACTAGGTTAGAGCCCAGGAGTGATAAGGAAAGTTCGGAGGTGGAGATTACTAATGATAAGGAGGTGGAGATTACTAATGATGAAGAGGTGGAAATTACTAATGTTGTCATACCTGTGAATATTAATGAAGAGGAAGAATAAATAACGGATGAAGTGTATGAATTAAAGCGAAAGGAGAAATGGAAGATTGTAGAGGAGTCTAGGAATACACCATTCCCCACACCAATTAGATCTCCTAGGATTTATACTGATCTCGTATCTTCGAATATTGAGAAACTCTAGGAATTGATGGTAACTGATACTAATTACTAACCACCATCTTCAAGTTCACCAGACCAACTTATCTACATAAACCGACTTCTTATCATTATTTCAAAGCCAAACCTCTGCTCGTTTCAAATGCTACAAGTATTTCTTGTAGGAAGTTACAGGGACGTTATATATTTGTTTGAACATCTAAAAGCAAGGTTTCTGTCAAGGAAGTCATTTGATACTCTTGCTAATCATCTCCAAGAAATAATGGTTGAATCACTACCCACTATGGTAGATACGCATATTAAGGAGCAAGTTAAAAAGCAAGTTCCTGAGTAGGTTTGAGATCAAGTTCTAGTGTATGTTGCAGAAAGGCTGATTCTGGAAAGACAAAAGACTAAAGAAGAGATGAAAAGGATGATTGCTAAATCTATTTTACAAGAGCGTGGGAATATACAGGCTGAAATTTCCTCACAAATTCATAAAGCTATTAATAATAACATTCCTTCTCAAGTTGATGCGTTAGTAAGAAGTTATATGTCTAGACATATTCTTCATGTCCATCCAGCTCAATCACAAATACCCTCTGTTCCAGAACAACAATATCAACTGTATCTCTCTATGAAAGACGATCCTCATTTGCAGCAACAAGACATAGCAATATGGCTAGCACTTCAGATAAAGTTTGAGATACTTCAGGTACCACAAACTACATGTAGAACTTCTGCCATTCGCCCAAGAGATCAGGACGATCCTCATGATGATGCTTATCCTGAGGGGGAGAATAGTGCAAAGTGGCAGAAGACATCTGAGTACGAAGTATATGTGTCTGTAGAATCATCGTCTAGACATGTCAATGAAAATGAAGAAGGTCCATCAACTTTAGGAAATCAAGAGCAAGAAGACGATTATGATTTTTGGACTGAGTCTTATGCTTTAGATGATGATAAAATACCAACGAAGCAAATGCCATAAGATATTATGAAAGAAGTATCACTGACAATTAATGAAGCAAAATTAAAGAAAATGGCTGATGAGATGTTGAGACAAAGATGTACTTCAGGAGATGAGCATCAATATCACATTGATCAGATGAAGAATTTCCTGAAAAGTGAGCATTGTTGGGTAAGTAGGAAAGGATATACTTGTTCTACCGCATCACGAAAAGACCTCACATCTAGTTCAAAGCTGTCAGAGAATCCTTGAACGCTAAAGAACTATCTCTTATAAATCAAGACCTTTTGTATCTGAAGAAAGGAAGTTCAGGGCCTGAGAAGATAGTATTGTCACTTCACAAGTTTCCTGCAATTATCTTTAATGATGATGATATCGAAGAAACGAGACTTTCCAGATGGTTGTGGAATAAGTGTGTTATTAATAATTTAATCCTTATGCTCGATATGTGTATTAACATTGAAAGAATGTCCTATGCCGAGATTTTCTAATAGGAAAACTGAAAGAGCCTGGAAAACCAAAGGAAGTGATTTATTCGAACTCAAAGATCATTTAAGTTATCAAGACGTACCTGGGAAGTGGGTCATTGAGACACAAGTTTATCACATTGATAGTTTCCACAGTAGATTAATGAGTGCATAGTGTCAATTACCGAGCCTGATTACAAGAATCTCAATAAGAATGATATTGAGAACATGTATTTGTTGATTATGAATGGCAAGGTGCCTGATTATGCAGAAACAGGGTTACTATGGTCTTTATCAGTATTCATTAAAAGTTCAGTGATATAGGAAAGAGTGCATGATTTTCAACTTGGAATTAAAAGTTATCAATAGAAAGTTAATCTCACTGCACCAATAATATCTTTCCCAGGAATTAAAAAGCACAAAATGTTCTCCATCATCTATGATCCCGTGTATGGAATCATATACAAGAATAGCAAGAAATAGAAAAGGGTGATGAGACATTCAGAGATTCATAAGTTTGTGATGCAACACTAAACAAAGTATTTAGTATGATTGTTAAAGCGGTCATATAATGATGTTAAGTATGGATATATTCAAAGAGATCTCACCAATGATGAAGTTGAGTATCTAAAATTGTTTGAAGAAGAGATTGAAGTAAGATTGAAGGATCGCAATCAGATGATAAGATGGGAGATGTATGTAAATGGAAGACCACTTGGACCGTGAAAAGAACGCCCAGAATAATCGACCCTTAAGGGGAGATTGTTAGGTTCATAAAAAAAGTGTCGATTATGTGGTTTAATTATATTTAGTCATTAGTCTTTATTTTGTTTGATCTTATAGTTGTTTGTATTAAGGTTATATTATGATAAAAATAAGATTTAGTATAATTGCCAAAAGATATGGACTAGAAGTGAAACATTAGAAAAATAAAGGAAGGGAAGCCTCCTTTCTTCTCCTATAAATACCCCTTCTAATCATCATTAGAAGGTGATGCCTTGTAATAAACTTTTCCTTTTTCCCTCCATTTGAATAACATTTGAAATTTAAATACTTGCCATCCTATACTATTCTCATGGTTGATTATGTACGATTCAATATAAACAAGACATATCAAGTAGTTTTAAACAATACACCCTAAATCTAGGAATCTACCCTACGAACTCCGCAAAATCAAATCTTCATGTTTTTTTTATCAAGATTGAGAATTAAAAAGTGTGTATGTGTGTTTTAGGTCGGATAAACCAAGAGATCAAGAGAAAAAAAAGATTTGATTTTCACACATGCATTGTGTGTGTTTAGGGTGCAAACAAAATAATATAGTACTAAGGGTTGAACACATTAGCTAGAATTTTGTCTTCTTGCTTCCTTGTCCTTAAGTTTGATCGGCTAGGGATCCTAGGAGGGTCTCGGGATGTTGTTTTTGTATTGGGTTCACTTAAAACTCAAAAACCTTAATCGTAAAATATTTTCCGGAGCTATTTAGCATTTTTATTCACTTTAAAAATACATTTCCAATAACTTAGAGTATTTACATGACTCGTTTCCACATTAAACTTCCCAAAATCATTTGAACACTATCGGACGTGTCGGGACTCGTTTTCGGCATTTCACGCTATTCACAGGTCAAACCACCCGGAACATAATCAATATAATAATACCCTCTAAAAAGGATTATTATGCACCATAATACCATAAAACACCTCAATCTCATTAATTCACCATCGTCAACACGGTACAAGTTCTAACAAAATTAACAAAAGTCAAATAGTCAAAGGACTAAATTAGAACATTCAAATCACAAAAAAAAGGGCAAGGGTTACATGTGACTGCTGCTTCACTCATAGTATCATGAAAAGTATGTTGTGACTATTTCTTCACTCACAGTATCAAGAAAAGTAATCGCATTGTTATAAAATAAATGAGCATGTAAACAAGTTTGTAAACGATCATGTATTCTCCCTTAAAATAGTTCAAAATAATCACAAGTATAACACGCAACAAATCCTAACCGTAACAAAGATGGATGAAGATGGAT
Organism: Tanacetum coccineum; assembly: GCA_026074375.1. Classification (NCBI taxonomy): domain Eukaryota; kingdom Viridiplantae; phylum Streptophyta; class Magnoliopsida; order Asterales; family Asteraceae; genus Tanacetum; species Tanacetum coccineum. The sequence goes on from BQNB010039600.1 coordinate 46,251, forward strand.
GCTTAAGTATGCAAGATTTACCCTAAAACAACTAAGAAACCCTAGGTTATGCTTCCAAAACCTAACTCTTGTAACCCTTAACCAATGCTTGAAACTCTTTCAAGAAATCTTACAAAATCTGATATGTAAGTGTTTTAGAGAGTGTTTTAGTGTAATGAATAAGAATTAGGTGGTTTCTATTTATAGTGAAAGAAGAGGAATGGTTTATAGTTGCTTTGGTTGTGAATAATGACTAGTTATCATCAAATGGGTCTTGAGTGTGCATGGGTTTGTGTATGGCTTCACCATGGCCGGCCTTAGAGGGGTTTAGAGTGTGGGAAACACTAGGTAAAGTGACCTTACACCTTGCCTGTGTCTTGGTTTGAGCTTAGGAGGGTTTAGGGTGCAATTGGTAACACAAATTCAAAGCAAGAGTTGGAGTTTCTACTTTGAGAGATGGTGTTAGGTAGGAGCTAATTTGGTTAGTTTAAAGGGGAGGGATAATTCAAAAATATTTAAGTGTATGTATGTATATATAAGAAAGGTGGTTAAGTGGTGGATAATTTTATGCATGCATGCATTTAACACCAGCAAGTTTAGTAATAGTTTTACGTCAAAAGTAATGAAATCAAATGCATATGACTTTTAAAATATATCCAAGAGTATAATAATATACTTAAAATGAGACACAACTAATTTTTATAGTGGAGATTAACATAAGCCAATTAGTCATATAAGTATAAGTATGTTAAAATGTCAAAATCACAAACCTTCTCCTTCTTACCAGCACTACCAACAACATAGCATTGTGACAACTTAGCAAACTGCCCAACCAGCTGACCAACTGCTCAAGAATAAAAAGTGCAAGTTGTAAGTTGCAACATACTATAGCTATTAGTTTAATCATCCACATCGTTAAAATAAAATTAAAAGCAAGTCAATACATATACATGAATAAACAAATTTTTGATAGAAATTGTATCGACTTCCGTTGAGACATGGTTTTTAGGGATGTGTATCATATTCTCTAGACAAAAGAACCTTCATTTCACTTAATGCACTTCCATCCTTGAGAGCAAAAGTTAATGTGCATATCTTCTGGTCAAATTCTTTTTGAAAACAAAGTTTACAGCAACAACTAAAACAAAGGCATGTGAAACCGACAAAAACATTGGAGTAAAGTAGGGACTTTTAGTTCACCACAAAACTATTAAAAACATACAATCCTAAAAAGACCCATACCTCAATTGTATAATCTTTCAAATTCATATTCTTACTTTACTCACGCATAGCTGCTAACTTTTAGTAATTATACTTCATGTCCCTCAACAGATTCAACCGCAAATCCTACATTATATAAGTAAATAACTCCACCTAAAACTTTTCACCTACAATGAAACAATATGTCAAAAATCAAAAGGGAATCAATATAAAAAGTATGTCAACAGAACATACTACAGAAACTAATAATAGTATTAAACATCAAACAATACAATGACCTTTTATTTGGTAATAAGTAATCCAAACACCCTTATGTGTTTACTCAAAGACTAATAAAACAACTTTACTTCTAAATAGTGATAGTCGATAAAATTAACTAAATGAAGATTATAGAAGTACACATACCTCGTTTTTACATTTGAGCCTGTAAATGTTTTCTCTATTGCACCAAACATGTTATAATAGTGATCTACAAAAATTACAAATATCAAGGATAATTAATCGAAAGT